>CALSCE010010666.1:3666872-3698553 GCA_943593645.1 Bovichtus variegatus
CAATCAGCAATATATATATATATACATACATATGTATATGTCGAGTCTACTGACTTATTAGAGGCTCTAGTGATGTGGCATCAAAGAATCGGCCCGCTGGATGGCCCGTCATTATTTCCATTTTTTTTCATTCAATGCACTACTTTTCCTTTACACATACGTAATATTGATGCACTTGTGAAGCCTAAGAGGTGTCAGGTTTCAACCCAGAATACAGTTCTCTGGAAAACAATGAATACTTATAGTGGTCATATTTGAAGATATTGAACAAAATATTATCAATCAGCAACTTTAGAACAAAAACTTATTTTTTTATTAGATGTGTATCTTAAAAAAAATATTTTGTGGAACCCCATTGCTAAGGCACTGCCAAACATTTGATTTGTAAGTGCTTTGTCAGGTAGGATGGCTCAAACTGCTTCCTCATTCGCTTCCACTTCAGTCGTTGTGCCAACATTACTACACAGGAGTGGAAATGTATGGAAAGTAAGGAAGTAAAAGTGTGCGCCTTTGTAGATCCACTGTGATCTGTAATTTGTAAAGCACATGTAATGACAGACTGACTGAATGTGGACAAACTGAGACAAATTGTTGAAATTGCACCTTTTTTTTTTTTTCTTTTTTTTTTAAGACATCTCAGGCTGTTGGTCTGTTAGTACTTCTTTACACTAAAAGAAAGGGAAATATCCGGAGATGTTGTTTATTTATAGGATAATAAGTAACGTTTTTTACTGATCCAGCCCACTTTAGATCAAATTGAACTGTATTTGACTGAAAATGAACTAAAATGAGTTTGTTGTCAACCCTGCTGGAGAATCTTATCGTTGTTTATTGTCCATCGATGATTCTCTTTTTCTTTCCTTTTTTTCTTTTTTTAAAGTTGTCCAACTTTTTTTCCACGTCTCAACAGCAAGTTTCATGACATTTGCTGGATGTTTGAATTCATTGCGTACTCTTAAATGTTAACACACAGCAGTTTGACAGTGTAATCTATATTACAACCAGGACATGTTTTCAGTCATATACAGTAGAACTTTGAACTACTTCAGGTGTAGGTGTCTTCACAGAGCCCCATATTGTTATGAGCTTGACCTCTTTGGTTATATTTCTCTCATATTTTTGACAGAAATATATTTTAGGATTTGTTTAGGCCTAGATTAATCCATATTTGACAATCCATCATGGTGTAGCTGGGAGATTTTTACAAACTTTGGAGAATGCATTCAATTATTAGTGTGTTTAATTATCTCACCCCGACTATGAAATAGTGAATACCTGCTACAACAGGCTATTTGCACGTTAGTCACCTCCTTTGGCAGTTGGAAACCGGTGACTATACACTATAGACTACAGAAATGGAATCAACCTGGATGCATGTTATTTGTGCAGAAAAGTAAAGCTATCTACAAAACAGAAAGTAAAGCATTTATTTGAAAATAATATTTGTATTGTGTACCCACTGTCTCCCGGAACCGCTGCTTCGTTTTGCGCAGGCTTACATTGTTTCGCTCACTTCTCTTACTCACAAGCTATGACTAACACTGCAAAGCCGAGTCGAATCCCACGATCGTCGAAGTCTCTGCACGGCACAGCACAGATCTTGAGCTTACTCATCACAGCACAGGACGTTCCAAAATAAATTCCTTCAATTCCCAGGGTCCTAATGGCATCACTGCGGCAGCTGCTTTGAAGAGTAATAATAATAATTTTATTAATCCCAGGGGGAATTTATATTTTTACACTCCTCGTTATCTTTTCACCCACACATAGGCCCAAAATACACACAAAGTACCCATAGACATGCAGTTGGAGAGAAGATCGAGGGATGGGGCTCCCCAGAGCAGTTACACCTGGGTCACTATGGACGCGGAAGCGCCGGGATTTTCGGTGAGCCACTTTTGGCACCTATGTTAACAAACTGGGCTGTTCACACATGTCGTTTGATGCCTTGATTAAGGGCACCTCGGCAGTGCCCAGGAGTTGAATTGGCACTGCTCCGGCTACCAGTACACACTCTGGACATGGTCTGCGCTGGACTTCCCAAGCCAAGTCCCCCCGGACTGAGCTACTGCTGCCCCCTTTGTTGCCTAATATAAGGCAAGGAAGTATTCCGATCAGGGCTGTCACAATATCCGATTTTCACCATATGATTATTGTGGCCAAAATAATTCAGGATAAATGATTTACACTTAAAATACGAGTGTAGGATGGCAGTGAGAGAGTCTGTAATTGTAACAGTACAAAAGTGTACAAAAGGAAATTACACTAATGGATAGTGAAAAGGCAAACGAACAACCCTAAAGGTCAACACGATATTATCAAATGTGTATTATTAACATAATATCAATATTCCAGTTTTTTTAAATATCACAGTTATCTTCAATACCAGTATATTGCAAGGCCCTTAGTGATGTTATTTAGAAGGGAAAAAATGTACAGTTTGAGTCAGCACACTCCTACATTATCTGCTCCTACAAACTTACGTTCCCGTACAACCTAACTGCATTGTCAATTATGTTTTGAAGGGAAACGTATTTTTAGGGTCACAGTTTTAAACACATGGTTAAAACAAAACTACTTGGTTAGGTTTAGAAAGAAAAACATCCTTTGGTTTGGCCTTAAGTACATTTGTTACAACACTGAAGTTGTTAAAAAAGTCAATGTTGACTTTTGGTCTCACACGGGACAACGATTCCTGGGTGGAAGTCCTTTGTTTGACCCACCCCGCCCTCCTCCTCACACACACTTCCGGGGCGGCTGTGGAGGTGGAGTGGTCGTCCACTTGTCAGCAGGTCAGCAGTTCAATCCCCGACTTCTGCAGTCAGCAAGTGTCCTTGGGCAAGATACTGAACCCCAAAATGCTCCCGAATGGTTATCACTGATGGCATATGTGGCACCTTCTACTGTAGCCTATGAATGTGAGTGAATGCTGATGTGTTGTAAAGCGCTTTGAGTGATCGCAAAGATTGGAAAAGCACTATATAAATGCAGGCCATTTACTTTTGTGGACTATTATAAGAAACATACTTGTGAAAGGTTTACTTGTTAATCTAAAACAGCGGTCCAAAATCACACTGTGAAACACAACAACATTCATTTTAGAAGAACGATTAAGTTCTAACATCTCCATCCTGAAGAGGCATAGCAAGCTAACAGAAGGATCAGGGAGAAGTTAATCCAGCGTAGTCCATACACTCCCAATAAACAACAACCCAAGCTCTCATCAGACCAAATAAATTAAATCAGCTGTGCGGATTTACCAAGGGTGCTCCATTATAGAAAGAGAATAATACAAATGGTTAGAATAATTAACATAGTGAAGAAACAGGAAGAAATGTGAAACAGTTCTTTGTACTTTAATTTTTTAATGTTGCACTGGAAAGTCTCATGCAATAATGATAAAAAAAAATCTGCTTGTACAGTAACTAATGCACTTTTGAATGTCCTTTTCAAATGAACCTTCACGGTTTTAATATTCTAGTGTACTTCACTGACCTGACTTTATCTTTTATGCTGGATGTTAATGCATCATCTCAAGCAGCTACTAGGAGAGTGGTATGTGCACACTCCAATATTCTCATATCCAATATGTTTATAAATGTGGAAAATGTGTGTCCCTTTCCTTCTTTACACTTTTATGTACACACATGACATTTTGGTAATTAACTTTTCATTTCGAGGCATGAACCGGATCACTGTCAAAAAACCTGACATCGACATTGACGGCGTGAGAACTGAGTGGCTTGAGGTGTAGAAAGGCTCAACACTGATCGACAAGAGTGTCTTAGTGGCGCTTGTGCCTAGAAAGATTTGATAGAATCAGAAGTCTTCGAGGGGCCTAACGGCGACTAGAAGCAGATCAGATTCCCAGGCAATTCTAGACTGCAGGCCTAGACTGGCTGTAGGAAATCATTGCAGTAAATTACCTGTGCAGCAGGAAGTGCCTCCAACAGATTAGACGAGTAGGTTCCTCAGAAGATTGTTGACAACCAATAATTTCCTCTTCAATTTCGTATGGTTATGGAATAACTTACTGATCTCTGAGCTTGGGCTCTTACTACAAGCTGTGTGATTTCTTCCCACACTTTATTTACTTTCATCATCGTCTCTCTATGTCCCTTCATGTAACTGTATCTAATCAAAAGCAAGCAGAGAATCAAGACCAATGAGGGTTGCCCAGTGATATGGTACCACTTTCTTAAACAATGTTACTTTTCAATAAAATTGAGTAGTGAAGTAGTCTCCCAAAATGTCAGGTCTGTCCCCAACTACATGTGCATTGCTGATAAAGTTCTCAATGATGAACCCTCAAAAACCAGCCCAGACTGGGTATTAGCCTATCGGAGGCCAAGCAATTCAATAGCCTGGTTAAAATAGACACCACCGATCCAGCTGCCCTGCGCTACCCAGTCAAGCTGCTCCAACCAGAGCAGACACTGTACAGTTGTTCAGCTGGGCTATCGAGTCGGGTTGAGGTACCATTAAGACGCGAGCAGTTCTACATCACACGCTACACAGCTGGATCGGACAAAACTTCACTCACCTAGTTCGCGGCCGGCTAGGTGGATAGAACGGCGCATTCATGGAGTTTGTTCTTGTCTTCACTATTAAAATGTGATGTAATTGTGGAGATATTTAATCAATATAATTAATTATCAGATAAGCCATTTTAGAGTAGTGACTAGAAATGAGATTTGTAAAATGGTAAGTGTAGTACTAACTACAGATCATTTGTTAAAGATATACACATACATTGCTATTTCATTAGACCCAGAAAAGATTTTAAATGACCTTTTGAGAAATACTACTATAGCTGTTTAACTCGACATTTCTTTTTTGGATGCGGGCTATGTCCGACGGGAGAGCGGTGCACGTAGCGCAGGGCAGCTGGACAGGTGGTGTCTATCTTGGCCAGGCTGCTGAATTGTTTGGTTAGATGCTCCGAACAGATCACTCAGTCTTCACTGTCACTGTCTCGATTGCTGCTTTCCTAACTCACACGGCCGCTTTTTGAGTCTGACAACGTGTTATAAAATGTGAATTTGTCCATTATCTGTGCTTTTTTTTCCCAGGTGCAATAGTTGACTGAGACCTTGTACATAACATGCCTGGTTCCCCGGAGGCTGAAAGAAGACAACAGAACTCGTCTCAGCCATACTCTCAGTAGTTCTCGTTGTAGTTTAAAGAAGGCTGCCACGGCTGACTGCAGAAATAAAGACAACGCTTGTAAGTATAGTGGAGAAAAGGTTGTGAAATATCCTTAGACATATTAGACTATTTGGAGATGAGATGGACAAAAAGACACAAGGACAGTCCAAAACGTATGTTATAATTCTTTAATTTGTCGCAAACTGTGGGAGAACTGAGGATAAACTGATTATACAATAGATATGTATATTAGCCAAGTATTACATTAATATATTTTAAGACATTTTTCCTTTCACCATGCTGACATTGCATATATCGGCCTTCTACCATCTCTTTGACTTTAAAATAAGAGCATAATGAAACTAACAGGACAAATGATCAAACAACTTTAAGAAAATACCTCTGAAATGAGTACAGCGGGAAATGTTTACAGTCCTTCTACAGTTACTAAGTAATGATTTAATTCAAATAATAATAATAAAAAAGAAAAGCTTATAGCTAGACCTACTCATACATTCAGGAGTTGAATTAGATCCGTTTTCTGCCCACACAGCACCAGGATCAGCTGGTCAGGTTAAACAGTCATGGTGACTGATCAATGTGTTGGCATTTATTTATATGACGTCATAACAGCCCTGGGAATTAAAAAAGAAAAGAAAAGAAAGAAGTTCACAAGCCAAGCCTCCAGGCATAGTGCTGGGCCGTAAGAACACCTGGTACAGTGCCTGCAGTCAGAATTGTAGGTCACATGACTTCCACTGGCCTAAAGCAGCTTTCTCCCCCTTACTCAATACTCAAGTGTCGCAAATCACTCTTAGTATTATCAGACAGTTGATGGCCATAGGTCCAATGTCTTGAAGAGCAAAGTCAGCAAGCAAATGTTGTGTTATTCAGCAAGAAGTCACGTAATTCAGCCAAAGATACTCTCAATGGGTCTATGGGCACAACAAAAGCAACTGCTGACAAGAGTGGTAGTGTTTCAGAGCACCACAATTCCTTGAGAAAACCTCTCATTTTAACACAGCGGGGTCTAACAGTCCTGGTTCTCCCGTGCCTCTCTTCCCTCCAACGAGCAAATCAATGCGACTTGGGCCTCGAGCACAAGGTGTCTGTGTTTGCTCCCAGCGGAGCAGCTTGGCGAAGCTCCTGGCCGAAGGAGGACACAAGCTCTCCACCTCCCACCGGTCAAAGGCAGCAGCGATGCTGGATCTGGGTCTGTCTGCGGGTGGATGCTGCCAGAGGACCCGCTGGAGTCTGAGCTGAAGGAGTTTCTGGTGAACCTGTACGATTTTGTCTAATTTTGCCAGAATCTGACACAGTGGTACCACTGTCAAGCATTAAGAATAACGTTATAGAAATAGCCAATGTTCTCTTTGATGATATTGGTAACCCTAACCCTCATGGAGGTCATAGAGAGGCATCAGTATTACATTGAGACTGCAGTTAAAAGTTCCTCGTAGGACCATGAGCTACTGGTCATAGCAGGTCATGCTACAGAACCAAAATCACCTGTGTGTATTCAAATGAAGCAAGGGTGTATTTATTGCTTGTAATTCCAACTGCTCATTTGTGAGATAAAGTGTTATTACCTAAAAATGTACATAATACATATTAAAGTTGAGCAAAATTCCAAAGAGTTATTCTTTTTTTTTTTTCTCGCGCGAAGATGTTCCTGGAGCTGTCTCATCATTGTCTCCAATTTGTTTTCCACCAGTGAGCACATTTTTCATCAGCTCTGCTTCCACTCCTTGTACAAGTTAGGCTAAAGACGTCATGAATTGACTTCAGTATTGAGCTGAGGTACAAACTTGAAATTATTATTGACCCTTTCCAACTTTTGCTAAGGCATTAAATGAACACAGTTTCCAAAATGTTGGAGTATGTCTGTCAAAAGAGAGTGAAAGTAGGGGAGAAGAGGTGAGAGAATGAGGGAGGGAGCAATATGGGCAGGGGGAGAAGAAAAAATAGAGACAGAGATGTGGATAGATTAAAAGGTTTAGAAATAGAAGATGAGAGAAATAGGATTGTCAGTAATGGAAGAGGGTGATATCAGCCGAGAAGGTGTCTGCACTCTCCGCCTGAGAGAGTAATCGATTGCAGGCTCCCAGGCTCTTTTGTTGCCCCTAAGACTGGATGACCGGCACTGAAATAACTCCATAGGGCTGAGAAAAACGGATAAGACGGGGAAAGAAAGAGCGAGGAGCAAAGATACTGTACACAAATACCAAGAAAGATGGACTAAAAGAAAGGTGTCACATGAAAATCGACACAGTAATGAAGAGATTTTGGTGCAGGGAGACATCTTATTCATGAAGTTAAGGTGCGAGTGAGAAAGAATGGCAAAATACTGGTTGAATATGAGGGATATTTAAAGTGTTCCATACAGAGTTTCCTCTGATTAAAATTACCTCACTCATTAGCACTGGCACATAATTACTGAGAACTCAAACAAGTAACGTTTGGCAGCACGTCTTCCTTTCTTTATGATACAAAAACAGATTGTTGTTTGCACAAGCCAGAACACTTTTTAAACCTCATTTCACAGCGTGTCGGCAGTTTTCAAGGGCAGTCATTGGCTCTTTGGGCAATGCCAAGATAAGGGCGGGAGGACATCAAGAAGGATCTTCTTTGGCTTTATGGGATATGTGGTCCAACCATTTGTTTTCTACACCTGTGTATCCTGTTAAGGGTTGCCAGTGGTTTGAATGTATCTCAGCTCACTTTAGGCGACTGGCGGGTACACCTGGGCAGTTCGCCAGATGATCACAAGGCCTAAGGCTGAAACATGCTTCTCTCCGGGCTTTTATACATACAACTTGTATAACTTGTATTGTTTTTGTTTGCCTGTTTTGAACAAGTCTCCCAACAGAAGTTGGATCAACAAGTCAACTTGTGTGATTTGCAGATCCGCCTTTTGTGAGCCTATGTGAACTACTATCGTGTTCTTTTATTTAGAAATAGAGATGCATAGAAATCAATTTCAGAAAACTTCACCTCATATTAACTGTATTTATTCGATGATGATATGGTACGCATTGCAAAAGTACTCAGCTGAGGACCGCCCCATTTCACTGTTCCACAGACCACATTTAAGTAGTTACTCACAGATTCGTAGAACGGCCACGATCTCTTGTTTACAACATATTTTATAACCGCCGTCTTTTGGGTATAGTCTTCTCCCATTGGTTGGCTGGGGCCAGGTCCTATTGGCCCCTTGTTGGCACTTAGTCGTGTCCATGCCTCTCAGCGCTTCTCTGCTCCAATCAGATCTTCAGTCACCCTTTTAGGTGGTGTATTCTTCCGCTTCACAGTTTACAAATATTACATCTTATTTCACAGTATGTTGGCCACTAGTAGTTACTTAATTCAATAACATCTTACATTTCACATATTACATCTTAATAAGGACACAATAAGGCACATTGTAACAATTTACATATTGATTATTCTCACACTAGCCATAACACATCTCTGCGTTGGTTTGCAGGAACTGTTTGGTGTATCTTTGCAGAAGCAGAAGCCGGCTTTGCATAAGCCCCGCATTTAAACAAAGCAAGGGGTTGTGCTCGTGGGGGCTTTTTGCATCAGGTACTTATAAGACGTGAAATACGATCCAGGAAGTCCAGTTTGTGTAATAGATCCATGAGCTTTCATGCTTATCATACACCGAAAATTTTCTAAAAGTCTTACATAGGATTTTACAACTCTGTAAAGTTATTTTAACTGTTGTCGAGTCAACCACAAGGTTGTGTTCACGTTACTAAGTCATTTTAAAGGATTGTTACTTTGTATGTTGGTAATTGGTGATTGCCAGTTGGCGTTCAGCAAAAGTTGATCCAGGTTCAACTTTTTTTTCCGCAGCCCTTTGCCTCTGCATCTCTGCTGTATCGCATTTCTTCACATGGACACATATGGTCAGGATGTTGCCTCATCCCATAGGGATGTGCAGGTTGACCCAAAACCCATGGGTCGGGCGGGTTCGGGTGAGTTTACTAGAAAATATCTTGAGTTTGGACTGGTGTGTCATCAAGTGAGAAAGTTGCATTACGCGTAAGTATATAAGTTGTTAGGGGGCTAAATAAGCAATCAACTCTGCAAATGAACCCTTAGTTGAAGGTCTCTATATTTTTTCAGTCAATGGGCCTCATGCAGAAACATTCGCTCAAATTTCTCTAATATTTTCTCTTAATTTTCCGTTAAGAGAAATTAAAAAAAATTAAAAAAAGTCAACTCCACACGCACTAAACGTTCTTAACCATTGTTTATTATTAGCATAGGTAAGGTAACACGATATAAGGTCAGGTGTTGTGTTCAAATGCTTCACATGCCCGAGAGTTGATATAATAGTTGGAAATGTGTTTGATTGGGTGCAGGGAGGTTGTAATGAGGGTACATTGTGGCTCTGGCTTAAACCCCACAGTATTACACACTGTATACAGTAATGTCTTTTGATGCTTTTTCAGATTTTAGTTTTTTTGATCCAAAAAAAAAGGCATTTTTTTATATCAATGAACTGGATTGTTGATTCATGCTGTTTCGGTTCAACTTTATTGAAGATTTATTAAAGATTATAGAATAATGACTCGCACCACGGTCTGGAGTGTGAAAGCTTAAAGTCGGCCCCTGCACTACAGACACGGATGTGGTTATGATAGCTTTTTCACACCTCCACATGCTATCTCCTCTCTCATATCTCTTCCTGTGACGCCTGTCTTCCAGTGTTACCTGCCTTCCAAAGAAACCATAGCGAGGTGGATCCGCTTTAAGTCATGCTTTGCTGCAGAGGGTAGGACCCTGTGTGAATTCAAGATGCAGGGACATAGGAAGGGAAACAGAGATTAATGCTGCCTGGTCAAAAGCCAGCTCAACAAGGCTGTCAGGGTGAAGAGCCAGTTTGCCAATAATGACTCCGGCTCAGCATAGATGGCTGGCAGCCAACACTATCACAGGCTGCAAGGAAAGAGCCTTCCTAGAATACCCCTCCCTGCTTCAGCCGAGTCAAGAACCACTAAGTCCTTTCACTTTAGGGCCGGGGACACGCTACACTATATGACATATCTTATAGATGCCACTTGAGAAATGTATTACTTTTGAGACGGCATCGAAAGCCAAAATATTTAATTTCACATTGTGTCACAAGGTAAGTTGTTGGGAGAACTGCTGCATGGTTTCACAGAAAAAAAAAAAGCAAAATGGCACACAACAGAGAGAACGTGGTGTTCTTCTAGTTAAGTTAGGAATGTTGGAATAAGTGAAAATGTTGAATTGAGTTGCAGGAAGCAGTACACTCTTCATGTGCAGCGCGTTCTCACTCCCAACTCGTCAACTACGGCAGCTTGGTAACCGTCCTGCACATACCATAGGGCACATACCCCTCTCAGTTATGCACCTGCAGGGTTGCCTCTAGTGGCCTTAGTAATTATGATGGGAGTAAAGGAGGAAGTCGGGTGACGTAGTAAAAAGAGTGACAAAGTCTGCGTAGCGACAAGTTTGGGGTAGAAGGCTGTCAAACAAACATAGACTTTCACCTCGGAGACCTGTGTTTGTGTCCCATGTGAGACCAAAAGTCAACATTGACTTACGTCACGTACGTAATGGAAGTAGTTATTTTAACCCGAACCATAATCTTTTCTTAAACCTATCAACGCAGTTTTGTTTGAATTCACAACGTTAACCACATGTTGAAGCCCAGCAGAGTAAAATGAAGTGATGCTAAAGGCGTAGCTGGTGCCCAGACTTGGGAGTGGCAACGTGTTGTCAAGTGTCATGGTGTTATGGAGGTCATAGTGTGTGTGTGTGGTGCATCTGGCTTTTACGCTGGAGACCAGAGTTCACGTCCCATCATATGCCCACCTTTTTTACTTAACTATAGCTGTTGTCCATCACCTAACCCGAGGCTAGTGCTCACCAAAATAAAAGTCTGCAGCCATGCTATCAGCTCTGTATGGCTATACATAAAACTGAAGACAAGGCCATAGCCCTGAACCCTCTTAATAACCCAGGCTTAATTGACAACCGCTGGTTAATGCTTGAGTGCGGCTGCAAGAGCTCGGAATTAAGCTGAACTGCCAACTGTTAATCATTGGCTTAAGAACTTCTCAAATTGCTTATCCCAGGCAAAGTTTACATACTCTGAGGCAGTGGTTCTCAAACTCTTTCTGTTATTCTTCCCTTTGGAGGAAGAAAAAGTTTTGATTCCTGTCAGCTGAGCACGTTGTGAATGTCCATTCTGTAAACCTACAGGCTCTCTGTCTCAATGATCCACTCCTGCCGTGCCTCTGCGACAAACTTTGAAAACCACTGCTCTAAAGCCATCCCCAGACATGTTTTTTCTAAATAAATAAACTGATTTTGTATGACAGCCTAATGAACTATATAAGTGGGTTTTTAAAAAGGTTTATTTAGGTTTTTAATAGTTTTTCATTTGCAAATACATCCATAGATGTTTTATTTTTAATTTTTTTATTGAGTCAAGTAAATAATAATGACAACATGGTTTCCTGAGATGCGTATTTAGTTTCCGTCTGTGTTTAATCTATATTCCCATATGATCTATGATTCATCAAGATTTCTACATTATCCTATTGCTGCTGTTTGCACCTAACCACTGGAGGACCTAATCGGACAGTCTTCCTCCCTTTTTCTTGTCCTCTTTACTCTATACTTTTGACAAAACTGCATTTCAAACAATGCACAACTTCACCTGAACGATCTCTCCATCTCTAGAAGTATACATAACTTTGTGCTAATTCTCTTATCCTCACTATCTTCTCCTGCCTCATTCTGTTCCCCCTTCCCTGCTGAAACTTCACTGTCTCTCTGTCTCTCTCCGTCTCAGTGATATATATGCCCCTTCTTCCCTCTCTAAATATCCACTTTTATATTCAGCTGCTGTATACAGTAACCTTTTACATTCAGCTCTTGTATTATGGCTTTGCAATCTCCGTTGGTATTCAGTGCTCGTCTCCGCACTGTGTCTCTCTGAAGCTTAAGTTCCTCTTTCTACTCTATTGCCCGGTCTGTTTACAAAGAGGAGGCGTAGCATATGTTTTCATCTAGAGGCAGGACAAATTAAGTCCTATCTGGCCCAGCCACGCTGGCAGGGAACTGAGGAGAACGGGGGGAGTGTGTGTGTGTGTGTGTGTGTGTGTGCGTGCATGTGCGTGAGGAAAAAGCTATAGCAGGAAAGAGGTTTGTGTGAGTGAAAGGGAGACGAGTGTGTGTGACAGATGTAATATGAGTGCAAGAAAGCATTTGAGAGTGTTTGTGTGTGTGTGAGAAAGATGCGTTGAAAGACAGAGACATTAAGGAGAGTGTGTGTGTGTGTTTTTAACAGCAGGGTTCATGGCTTTAATAGACCCTGGTAGTGAATTAAACAGTTGGAAGCTGTGTGTTGTTTACGCATGCAGGCGGAACTGCTGTGGGTCAGCAACCTGGGACTCAGCTCTAAATGATGATGTGAAATAAAGTTTTTTTTTCTCCCTCTTACTAAGATGAACAAAGTTTCCACTCGGAGTTGTGAGGTGTTCATCGAGCAGAGACATTAAAGGTCTCGCATTTGGCTCGGTTTGGCACGAGGAACGGACGTGGTGGCACTGAGTGAAATAAAAATCCTGCCCGCTTATGTATTCTGTTGCAGTGCGCACACAATAAGAACCACTGCAGGGAGGTGAAGGGGGCTTTGCTTTTAATTTAAAAAAGTAATAGTAAGAAAGCTTGCAATGCGTTTTTTTTTTTTTTTGCTTTGAATTAAGATGTAAAATACAGTATGTATGAAGTTGGACTTTTCGAATTAAGGGTGCAATTATGTTATGTAAAGTGCCATAAAAGTGGGCCACGAAGCTACCAGTTTAAATTATTAAGTGAAACTCTTCAAAAGGTGCTATAGGAAACATGATGCTAACTACCTAGATGATCACAGCATTCAATCATCGTAGCTTAATTATGGATATATTCATTATTTAGAAAAATGAAGCAACTTGCTGGAAACCAGTGAAAATAATTAATATCTGTTAATAAGATACATTCTTGTGCATCAGCTGTCCTTACATGTTCAGAACACTTGATCACATGCCTGTCTCAGGTAACATGACTCATGGAAGTCCAGTGAGATACAGCAGCTAGGAGCAGGTATAATGTAAGGCTCTCTGAAACTACACACAATCTCGAGCATTAAAAAAAGAAATGTCAGCATAAAACATTTAACATATTGCTGCAGTGATGGGGGGGGGGGCATGTACAGTGGCATACATTTACATATTTCATTAGATTAACCCAACTAAAGAGTCTGCAGCGTGCACACATGTTACAGTGATGATCGGCACTTATATATATACTACACATTTATGCAAGTGATCGTATGTGTTCAATATTGTAAAGTGTCACATGCTGCAGATCCTATAACATACAGTGTTAGAATTATTTGTGAGGTGATGGAAATCAAAGTAGTCAGATCTCTCTGAGTTAGCATGTATTTTAAGTAAGAAATGAGTCTCCGCGGACGCAGCTACATGGAATTCAGCCATAACTCATTTCATCTCATGTGAACCTGTGTTTGTCCGTCTTTGACGTCTCAAAATGTCTTGTTTAAAAAAAAGAAAATGTTCCATGGAAGGCCATACAGCCAATAAGGGAGCACAGTGAGTAGGCATCTATTAATGTAATGGTGGCAAAGCAGGAAGGTTGCTAGTATCCTGTAGCCTTTTAAGCTACAGGATACTAGCAAGAGCAAGCAGTGAGTATGGTAGGTAAGGAGAGTTCACTGATCAGCAACAGATAGGCAATCAGCAAAGTCAAACTAGTCCAACTATAGGGCAGTCAGGCTAGCAGAGACGGGCAGAAATCATAAATTAACAGGCGGGAAACACAATGAAGACAAGAAGGCTTATGTGGTAAATTGGCATAATAGAAGACAATAGATCGAGTGTGTGTGTTATGTGTGAGCAAGTAGGATCAGAAAGCTGACGAGTGAGAGGAGAAGCTGAGGGCTACTGCTGGGGAGAAAAGAAACGACTAAAAGGTTCAACACTGATGGCAAAAAATTGTGGCGGTCTAGTGGTCAGGCTTTCATATATAACACCAGACGGTTGTGAGTTCAACACCAGGCTGCCACCATTGAGCCCCTGAGCAAGGCACTTAACCCTGAGTTGCTAGAGAGGACTGTCCCTGTAGTTAGTTCACTGTAAGTCGCTCTGGATAAGTCAAAAAAAAAAAAAATGAGTAGCTAAACCCAGCACCCCGGCGTACCCGTTTCATACCACACAAACATGGCGAGTTAACTCCAACGTTCGTCAAATCGAACTACAATTACGGAGTGATGTCTGGAATTAAGACACAAGTTAACCTCATGCGAAGGTTTGAAAAATGCTTACTATGCAAAAGTACCAAAAAATACACTGTCGCCCATCTTCATCATCTCACAGCCTCATTCCCATTTAATTTTGATGCTTAAAAGACCATTTGTCAGTGCCTGACCAGGTTCCTTATCTGGCCACAGCGATGTTTGGCAGGGCCTCCCTGCTGACCCCCCGGGCATTGATCCACTCCGAAGCCTGATGAAGAAGATCCACGCATGTTAGTGGGGGTAAAGGATGACGGGAAACATGGAAGGAGAACCGTGGTCCTCAGCGTGAATCCAACCAAGGACATTTCAGTTACTGCATGGTCTGTACCTTCACCTTTTGGCCACCTGCATGCGCTCGTGTTTCAGCTATGTCGTGAAGTACAATACTCACAAAACAACAATCATGAACATGTGCAAGGGGCGAATACTAAAATGTGAAAACACAGTTATGAGCAATGCCATACGCGTATACGAAATACAATCAGTGTACGTGCAAATATCACTACAAACGATATTGAAAAAATACCACGAAGCAATACACAGTGGGAATATTAAAACAACAAACCACACGAGTTACAAAGCAAAAGATATAAATGACTATGGCAGGAGATGGTCCGCACTAGCACTAGCGATGCCAAAGATGTGAGGATTGATCCAGGCCTTCACACACTTTGTAATCATGACATGTGGCTCGTCCCCCCTTTCTGTTCAATGATTTCCACTGTTCCTCTCATGGGCAGCCCGAGTGTGGACATGCATGCAGTCTACTGTAGTACCCCGATAATACAGACTCAAACTGGTTCAGGAAGCTAGAGAATCCCCAAGAGGCTGCACACAGAGCATTCTGTGCAATTTTTGAGAACTAGCCTCTGCTGTGACTGTAAAGCACTAGAGACCTTCTTGCGATGCGTGCCAGGGCCATAAAGTGTGGGGGGCAATGACTCTTTTCCCACTTCCTACTCCCCTACTTCTGGCACCTATGCTCGGACGACTCGAACTCGACCTTCGTTTTGATCTCAACTACAGATTGGTGAGGTTTTTTTTTTTACTGCATCTTGCACGTTTGCGAGGCAATCGCCATGACGAAAATCTGTCCACAGATACACCTGGCAAATTACTCGAAACGGCTTCCGCGGTAGTTCCTGCTCCAAGAGCACATTTTGCCATGATTACACACACATGCACAAAACAATAACACAGTCTCTGTCGCGGCTGGTAAAAAGGACTTGATATCCATGATGTAACTTCTGCTGTGGTGTAGACAATGAAAAATGGAGGACATCGCTAAAGAACAATCAGCCAGAGAGATTGCATGACAAACTAAGTTAACGGCAATGGCCCCTTGGCCCCCCTTGCTCGGACCAAGCCCATTTTCTCGATCGATCTGCATTTTGATCTGAACTACATAACCGTGAAGTTTAGTCACTGCATCTTGCACGGTTGTGATGCTGACACAGACAGCCAGACAAAGGCAAATTAATCAAAACCTCTTCCGTGGTAGTTCCTGCTACAGTAGTTGTCTCCAGGAGCACATTTTGCAATGATGACACGCACCCAGACTCACAAGCTGAAAACAATAACAGCATCGCTTTATAAAATGTGGTATTTAATGCAGATTAGCGAACACTCGCATGCTAACGTGCTAAAAGGAGATGGTTAACATGGTGAATATGATACCTGCTAAACATCAACACGCGTACATTGTCCTTCAGAGCATGTTAACATGCAAGCGTTAATACAATGTTTAATACATATTTACATGATCGGCTTGAAACATGGAGAACCTATGCCTTTAAATGCAACAGTTGTTATGAGAGCTAAAGGTAGCGTTCACCTTGACTTTGGAATTAGAAAACGTCTTGTGTTTAAAAATGTTCCGACTTTTCAGTGTAGTTTAAAACACTTACAAAAATTTTTTGCCGCAAACCTTATAGTCAGTGGTGGGTAGAAATGATGACCGACAATGTTTGTTTTTTTGGTTAAAAAACTCACACTTAAGTCACTTCAGGGTAAAATATAACACATGACTCTCTCTCCCTCTGTCTCTCTTTCTCTCTGTCTCTCTCTTTGTCTCTCTCACTCTCTGTCTCTCTCTCCATCTCTCTCTCTGTCTCTCTTTCTCTCTCTCAATCTCTCTCTCTGTCTCTCCCTCTATCTCTCTCTCTTTCTCTCTCTCCCTCTCTGTCTCTCTCTGTCTCTCTCTCTTTCTCTCTCTCTCTCTCTCTCTCTCTCTCACTGGCGAGGCTATTAATATTATGATTGGAAATTTCCCCTAAAAAACTCCAGGGACTCTCCCAGTCAGACCGGGCTGCATGCAAGGGATGAAACTTCAACCGGTTTCGACACTCCAGGCACTTGAACGTCAACAGCGCTGTCATCACTCATAAGGTCCGGTATATCCAACCGTGAATCCGTCCCATCTTTATTCAAAACCAGAATCAGAAGCAATCAAGTCGTCCTCCCTCACGCCCCCACGCCAAACCCTCCCTTCTTAAATTGTATTTGAAATGAGTTCAATTACTGTCAAAATAAGTGGGAAGCCCTGATGAAATGTGAGGTGAGACCTGGCTGGAAATAGAAGAGACACGATTATTTTCAAACTTCGTCGGACACTTTGAAAGGCATCCAAATGAGAAACACCGTAGTGCTTTCACTCATTCGAATGCAAAATAAGCAACGCGCTGGATTAACGGCTAAATAAAGCAGGAGGCATAGATAGAAAAAAAGATATCCAGCATTTTGACTTTTGACAGTTACTGACACAGGTGTAAATATTCAGTCATTGGCTAACAAACCGCACGATGACTGAACATCAGGAAAGATTTGTGACTTTTGACATTTTTTGACGATTTGGTTCAGTGGTTTCAGTCCGTCTCCTACTTTTTTCGGCAGCTCTCAAATGCCTCTGTGTGCTGAACCCTTACATGCTTCTCTTTTTGTGCTCAGTAAATTTTCACGACTCTTGAATGTGTAGCCAACCTGGCAATTTGAGCAGTTATTGATTCAGAGTGATAAACTATCCCTCATAAAAAGCAGATACGGGTTATTTACGGCTCCATGTTGCCCCAGCTGGACAGGACACTGTAGTGTTTGGATCGGCTGTCATGCTGTGATGCAATGGACTGCTACATTTTGCCCTCTGATTCAGCGTTTTTCATGCAGTGCAACTTTAGCTGCGGTGAATCCGTCAACATGTTTATTGCTTTTCCTAATACAGTAGGATTTTTCTGCACTGCAAAAAAAAAGAAAAGCCCATCTTCTCAGTAATTTAGATCACTATCAATGACATCAAATCTCGGTACAAATCTTACATAAAAAATTAAAGCCGTTGAAACTGGTATGCCGATGATACATTTCTGTCTGTTTAAACCTGTTAACATGGGCTCTGCGACGCACACGTGCTGCTCAGGGAGGCGGTGTGACCCAGGGGTCTTGTTTGTACTACTATGTAAATGTTAACATGTTTAGTACCTGTATTATTATTGTATTATAATCTGTAGGGCAGGTTGGGGGACTAACATTACTTGGTTACAGTCAGGGAAAGATCGTGGTTATGGTGGGGGGGGGAAAGTATTTGTTTGTCTGACACAGGACCTAGGGTGCACACTACTTCTTGCTTTCGCACTAAACATTCACAGTGGAGGGAAATTTGCGTGCTCCAGAATCGTCCATGTACACAATTTCTTCGGAGATTCGTATGTTTTTGTGCAATGGCATTGACAATATCTCACAGCCGTGTTACTGTCCGTGCTAATGTCAGTGGGCTTCATTTTAGTTGCCTGTGATTATTGAAGTAAAGTTCCACTTTACTTCAATAATCAATAGATCAATAGACCATGGAGCGAAAGAGAAGCAAAACTTCAGTTGAATTTGGCATAAATACATTTGGGATTAAAAACACTGCTGTTGAATTGTTGCACGGTGGCAGTAACACTCAAATGCTTGTGGTCATGTGCACATTAGGATGCAGTGCGTTGGTTTTCAAGGCACGCTGTGTGTGTCATTTCCTTGTGTGTGTCATTTCCTTGTGTGTGTGTGTGTGTAGCTAAAGGATGAGGAATAAAAAAGCTGGAGTTGGTTGGAGGCCACCTGGAGAAGGCGATCCACAGGAGATGTCATGCAGACACACACACACACACACACACACAGCGTTGGGAGAGTTGGGGGAATAACAGTTTGCCAGAGTTTGGCGGAGGAAAAAAAGAAAAAGCCACCAGCTCAGGTCAGTGTCACCTATTAACACGAGGTACACATATCACAGCTCCGATATAGGATCAAAAGCGAGCTGTCGTGCATGCTTTTCTCACCGCCAACGGAGATAATACTGTACTGAGTGTTTGCTGATACCATTCCTTTCTGAACTGCTGAGCCGGCTGTTTCATGCCCGTCGAGTGAGACATCTCATTGGCTTATTCTTGGTGGGACTAATAATCACGAGAAAGGCGTCTCTGAAGAATCTTCCCAATAATAGCTCCTATTAGCTACTCAAAGGCTTAATCTTTAAATGGAATATCTACCACGCCACGCGTTGAGATTAAGCACTTAATCTGGCAAACCACAACACAACACGTCACATTTTTGAACAATGCATCCTTCAGACGCTGCCTCCGTACCCACCATTGTGTTTGTGTGCCACTAAATCCTCTCTAATGAAAGCGGCAGTGTTGACACTCTGAGACGAAGGGCAGTGCCTACAAATCTGGATGTTTGTGATATTAAATGTACATCGCCTGAGTTACTGAGAGTGACCTGGAGAGTGAGAGCTGGCTGCTGTTGGTCGGATAAGTTTGCAGAATAGGCTGAATTTGGGAAACACGCGCAGTCGTTAAAACTATCAGGAGCGAAATGGGAATGTGCTCATTAACCAGACCTTTAGTTGTCGAAACAGAACATTAATTAGTTCAATGTGTAGGACTAGCGTATCTCTCTAGCCGTACAGTAGACATCTCATTCCTCTTTTTCTCTCTCTTCCCTTTCGCCTTGACTTTATGCCCCACACTAATACAACACACACACACACGCACACACAGAGACAGGGGCATTTCAAATGACATGTTAATTAAACATCAGTTCCTTCAGCTATGCCTCAGGTACTCCACACGTGGTAGATGTGCGTTCGCATGTGTTTGTGTGCATTTGTAATGTCAGTAGTGAAACTGAACTCCGAGCCAATTTAAAGGCTGCTACGTCAGCAGCAGCAGAGCTTCCGGGCCTGTCGGCACAGTGCGGGGTAATAATCATGGCACAGCCACAGGTGCTGCCCCTGCCTCCATTTCTGAACTATACTCATGTGTTTTTTATAAATTTAGCCACTGAAGACGAGACAGAATGACAAAAAAGTGAAAGCAGACAAAAAAACGGATACAAAATAAGGATCGAGTCTACAAAGCAATCCGATTTCTTCATTCATTAGGTGTAAGGTAAGCGTGAAGGCTTACAGACACAGAGGGATCACTGTACAGCAGCCTGTCTTATTTAATTATACAAGTGAGAGAGCACAGATCCTTTTACAGACACTGAGGTATTCCGGCATAATATGCCTCCGCTGCCAAGGAATCAATCCTTATGCTTGCACTGTGTGAGATTCCAACATGAGGCCTGGAAGTTGGCCCTGGATTCAGGAACGCATGACAGACCAAGCGGACATTAAAGAACAAGTGGCGACGGAGCCGACTGTTGCATCGCCTCACACTGACTGCGTCTTGGCAAAAAGAAGTCGCATTTGAACACACTACAAAGTGTTTGACATACGTTCACCGACAGCCAGACATTTATTGTGTGTCACGGCCTTCGGTTGATTCAAAGCCAAACGCTCCCTGGATGCATCTGGTCAGCTGACTCTCAATATGGTATATTGTATATATCAGGTATCTCAATAGACTGAGCTGGGAGTCATTTTGTGGCTCATTGAAAGTCAAGCCAAGTGGTGGTGGTCTAGTGGTCTAGTGGTCAGGCTTCCAAATAGAACACTGGAAGTTTATGAGTTCAACACCAGGCTGCCACCATTGAGCTCCTGAGCAAGGCACTTAACCCTGAGTCGCTCCAGGGGGACTGTCCATTAGTTCACTGTAAGTCACTCTAGATAAGAGCATCTGCTAAATGACCTGTAATGTAATATAAACTGTATGCCATTCCAGCAGTCCCCAACCTTTTTGCATGGGAGGCGGGGCATAACAAAACACACAATAAAGTGCAAAACATATCATTTAAGTATTACATTTATAATTTAATGTAATTATTACATTTTATATCATGCACTTTATTTATATTATTATTACACTGTAATAAATATAATATAATCTTTTACACACTCAACAAAAAACATGAAACACTGGGAAAATCAAATAGTTTTTACTATTAGTCTCCAAGACAAGGCGATCGAACCCAGTTCAGAAATACGCCTTGATTTTCTTCTGGTATTACTTCAATACGAATCATGTGTTTAATGTGTATGTTTTAGCCTTTTGCCATACAAAGCTGAACTGAGTTTTTTTTCATTCCCTAATCCTACTTATCTGGTCTTGCATTAAAGTTAGAGATGTGACTCCTAACCAGCATCATCATAATCACGCCGCATTGTGATTCTCCCATTGTCAACCTCAACTCGGTTGATTTGAAATAATTACAGAGATTATCTGTGAAATTAATCCTGTGTAGTTCTGCTTTCTCTTTCCTCTTCAAAAGCGAGTATGCCATCACATACTTCTTCTCAGATATAGGGAGCACAGGAGTACACATGTTAATAATAACGCTAATGTGTTTTTGGTTTGGTTAATTCTGCCTGTCAATCGATGGATTCCTCTGAATTTTCTTCACAAAGTTCAAAGTCCTCCTTAGCTAAATCAGAAAGCGACACATCTTAAAATGTTGATTTCTGGCAATTTTATATCCATTTGGCAATTCTATGACCACTAAACTGTGTGAATTGTGCTTTAGGCAATGCAAAAGCTAATAACGCATGTAGACATTTTACCACCACTGACTGGTGTTAAAAAAAAAAAGAAGAAAACTCTCCTTCATAAGTGGGCCGCTAAAAACAAAACTGGCAAATTGCTGATATCTGTCGCCTCATAGATTTGGTCATTTTTTAAAGAGCTCATTAGACTTAAAATTGGATTTGAGAGTGTCATAGTGTGTGGTGAAACTGACTGTGGTTTCATAATGTGCCCTGGGACTGTTACACATGGGGTTTTGTCCAGTGCCAAGCTCTCTGAAGCTGCCTCTTGACAAAAAGCCATTTGGTCATTGAATTCATTAAGAGTGTCCGGAGGAAGGCAGCTTCCAACTCCCACTGAGCTGATTGTCAAAAGGCACATCACATTGGCAAAGGACCATATGTCAGTCAAACAGTGCAGCCAGTGCTGTAACGCCTTATTCCACGGATAGTGTGTAGCTCGAAAGCCAACATTTCCACTTTGTACACAGTCAAGTAAAATCTCCCAGGCAGATTGCCATATGATTTATTGAACACATTCATGCTCCCCAGAGGAGGAATTCTTTTGAGTTGAGGGTTTAAAGCAAACTGCATCGTAGTAAAACGTTTGAAAGAATTAAAATCGATTTGAATGAATCACTGTTTACACATCTAAGTAAATGAAAATTGTATATAGACACATTGCTGGGCTTCACTCCAGAGAATGTCAATCACTTTTGAAGAACTGTAAACTAGAACCCTCGAGGAGTAAGGTCCATATCAGTTTTAAATGTGTTAACTGAATGACTTAACTTTCTTCCATCTATGTTTTGGGAATAGGTGAATAGATCAAATCAAAGGTCAGCATTAATAAAGTAATTTACAAATGCATTTATTAACCTATAAACAAATAGACTAAATTACAAAGTAATTAATTATTTGATATTTTAAGAGGAATAATAGAAACAATTTACAATTGCAAATAAAATATTACAAAAGGGTCCAAAAAAGTGAGTGTGTGTGACGCTGTACATTTACCAGACAACTCAACCGCTAATTTCTTCTCTGCGCTGATCGCCAACAGCTGTTTGCGCTGAGCACATCCACCGTCAAGTGCACTTTCACCTGACTATGGTCATTTTCACATGGCAGCAGGCCTACTGGGAGCATCAAAGCTTGCAAAGTTCTTTTATTTATCTACCCTCGTTTGCAATGCGGGACAGGGGCACAAAGAAGGGTTGCCGATGGCCCCCTGGACCTTCTACTTCAGGGGGACTTTTCGGATAATGCTACATTGTGAACAACAAATCTGTGTTGAAATCGTACAAATACACAAAAGAAACCTGGCTGGCAACATTTTTCAAATAAATCCACTGACCGGTCGCCATGTTCTTACCGTCTGAGCATCTTCTGGCAGATCCCGTGCTTGTGATAAAAGTTCCACATCATTTCTGATTAAATTCATTTTCCTATTATATCACATTTGATTTAAGTAATGTTTTGAAAATAAAACATTTTTACATCTGGGATTTAATTATTTATTTTCTCTATTTCTCTGTCATCCCGTTCTTTTTGTCTTTTAACCTCTTTTGCTTTTTCTGTTTCCTTGTTCTCATTCTCTTTTTCTTTTTGGGGACAGTTCAGCCATTAACCATGAATCCAAAGTGTTGTGCTCTTCAAGTAGCCTATATTAAAAGTAATGTTCAAAAAAACACTCCATGGTGTTTACTGATGGAGTTACATAAAATTAAAGTGAATGACCTATCAACCTAACACAAAGAGTGTAGAGGTGTAGGGTCTATAATGCCAAAAAAAACTATCCAGAAATGGCATAACATCTTAAATCCTTTGTGATTCTGATGGTGCCGTTATAACATGAAGCCCTATTGGGGAAAAGGCACACTTTTTTCTTGATCATGTCAGTGTGCGCTGTTCAGTTTATCAACGCACGAGTCGAGATTCCAACTGTCCTTGTAGTGGCACTGGCTTGGAATTGGTGATGGCCTCACTGTTAGCGGGGTCTCTCAGAGCGAGGCAAAGGTCCAGTACACTCCTCCATTCCATGATGTCTGGTGCAAAGTTATTAATGAGCGCATTAAGGTCTTCTGTACTGTCTTTAACATTTGTATCCCTAATGTGTCCGTCTGATGGATGAGCTTCCACAAGAAAGCCAGCGAAGTCACTCATCATTAACTCCACATTCTGTGGTTGCCCCCCCACACACACACACCTCCCCGTTTGGCCTGATGCAGTCCACTGTGTTCAGGATCTTGTGGCCTTTATATTCAACACACCATTCATTACGATTGTAAATCTCAGGCCTTAGTTGTTTTTGGTGTCTGACAAAAATATTGACAATGTTGTTCAGCTTAACTTTGCTCCAAATAGCCAAAGACAAGTCTCAATGGGGCACCAACATAAATGGGGACATAGACAGACTGTGTGCAGCAGATCTCAACTACATCAGCCATACGCTCTCTGACCACCTCAGTTACCACACACTGAAAGTCTTGTCAGAGAGAGGAGGCCAGAGAGCGTATGGCTGATGTAGTTGAGATCTGCTGCACACAGTCTGTCTAGGGAGACTTGCTGGATTTGGAGAAGCGGGTCGGACACGAACCACCTCTTTCTCATTGCAGCTCCACGGGTCAAGTTTGTCACTTTCACTTCTCCAAAATCTCTACTTCAATCAGAAAACCTCAGAATCAGAAAACCTTTATTCGTCCCACAGCGGGGAAATTTACAGCGCTACAGCAGCAAAGGGACAGTGCAGATAAAGGTTAAGTACGAATGTATAAGTACAAGATATAAGTACAAAAAAACACAACAACAAGTAGTAAGTAAGTAAGTGGTAAGTAGTACAGAAAGTGAACAGTGAGAGTAATCCTCGAGCAGCCAGTGGTAACAATAATACATACTAAAAAGACATATATTGCACATTCGTATTGCACAAGATTGTATTGCACAGTAAGGTAAGTAAGTAAAAACAGCAAGAATAGTAATAAATAGTACGGGGTCTATTGCAAATGAGCGGAGGAACAGTGGTGTTACAGTCGCATTGAGTGTGTGGTGGTCTACAAGGGGCCGTGGTGATTGTATAGTCAAGCTTGTCCTGCAAGAAGCTGTCTGATGGATTCATATATTTCCTTGTTGACACATTTAGCTTCCACTTGTGTTTAGTGTAGTCAACAGTTTTAATAAATTATTTTGTAAACCTGCCTATTTTTATTATACAATTAGTTATTAATAAATTAAATGCTCTTAAACGGCTCTTTTTTCCGTGACACTGTACATCCCGGTTGGATGCTTTGTGGGGTAATGACATAGTGTGTTGATTGATACGGCTAGCAGATCTAATTAATTTAAATTGACTCCAGTTGAATCATGGGCTGTGTTGATTATACATCAAAATGTAGCTTTTAAGCATTACACGCCATTTATTATTAGTCATTTGATGACCTTTCCTGTAGCACCGTCACCATGCCAAAATGTTGCACAGGGTATATTAATCAGATTGGCTGAAGATACATTCACTGAACACATATAGCTCTGGTGCCACCCTCAGGAGACATTTTACATTTTGATCTCCACTACTGGTAAGGTACCAAGAAAAGTTGTCAGTATATTGTAAATAACATTAAAAACTTAATGGGGTATATTTAGAATTGCAGCCTCTAGGGACCGTGATATTGTTCATACTTCACATTTGCATTATCTTTGTATGTCAAGTGTCCTGGAGTGTGTGTTCCGTAGTTTCCTCTCTTTATAAGTGGCTGCAGGGAGATGGTTTTGGCCTCCAAGACAAGACAAGTGCTCCTTTCATTTATTAACTACACTCCACATGTTAATCACATTAGTGAATGTCACGGCTAAATGGCTGCGCATCTTGTTTCAGATACTGATAAACAACATCAAAGCAACATTAACCATCCAAATTACCTGAGAATATGACTATGACTATGCTACAGAATGAGCATATACCAGTGCCAGGCTCTCCATTCCTTCTAGGCATTAACTTGGTCTGATGATGATGATGATGATGAGGTTAGAAAGTGGTACTCAGAGGCACTATCCTCCCGTTTCTGTATTAAAATGCTTGGCTGTAGTGATACAGTCCAACATGGACATACACTGACACACACACACACTGACAGACACACACACACACACACACACACACACACACACACCTTTACAGATGCAGAATACAAATGACAACTGCACGGATGCAGTTGTCATTTGTATTCTGTTGGGGAGATGGCAGATAGAGAGCATATCACTGTGTTGTTTTCGCTGAAAGAAATGAAGTATGAGCTCTACGTTTATCAGGCAGGCTATTCACGCTCCGTATAAACAGGTTGTCAAACTTCCAGAAGTTTCCTTTCTCCCATCCTAAGACACAGAGGGCCTCAATAGCTGAGACAAAACTACGAAGTAAAAATGGCAATTGTTGGTAGTTGTTGACGCGTGGTCGCAGCCCGCCGGTAAGAGAGCGGACCCAGCTCCGAAGATGTGTGGCTGACTAGATTTCTACTCAACTTGTCCTTCGACGGAGAGGCAGGGAATGAGACGGAGGACCAGTGGTGCCACTGACCACCAGCCCGTTGTTAGGCCCATTACCTGTAACCAGTGTAGCATGAAAGCATGGTGGAATTAGCAAGCTAGTTCGCTAACTAGCTAAACAAACAAAATTGTCATCTGCCGATAGCAATGTGCTTTCCTTCGCTGAGACACGAGTGTGTGTGCATGAAGCATTAAGCTGTTACATTTTACTCATTCACTCTGGCCCTCTATGCTTTGTGACCTAATGAATGCAACTCTGGGTAGGATTTGTATGTGGGGCCACAGGTGTCTGCCACTCGACGCCTTGCCAGGACTGAAGAGAATCTAAATTCTGGGGACGCAGACGTCAGATCCTGTCATGTACATGAGCACTCTCCCCCGCTTCATCTTTAGCTCTGATGTATTGCCTCAGGAACTGTAAACTCTGACTTTCTGCTGCAGTATTTTTCTCGTAGATTTGCTAGAATTCCAAATGACTCTGGATTTGTCTACTGTAAATAGAATGTATTTAGCGGTGGTTTCACAGGTTGTAGTTTTTCTCACTTCTCACTCTCAGGGCCTTAAATCGACCAAACTTTATACTGGCAGTGTTGGGATGGCTAAACAATTTATTTTAGCCTTGGTTTTGAAAATGTGAACTACTTAGATACATCAAATGTTCAATGTAGCCAGTGAATGCTGTTAAATGAAGTAGAGTAGGCTCAACAAAATCACAATTGCTTGTAATGAAACCTTACATGTTTGAACCATATTTCATCTTCAGTTGCTGCCATAGTAAATATAATAATGTGCTTTTACCACTGCAAGGTTATTGTGTGAATGTGGTGTTTTAAATAGTTAGTTCAGATCCGAACTAACCATTTAATCAGTAAAGTTCCACAAAACCACAAAGTAATAGTAGATCGAGGCAGCGGTTGACCAGCAACTCCCACGTTCTGCGTTCAGTCACCAGTACATGCATTCTCCAGGGTGTCATTACCTCTTCATTACATAGGATTTCTTGTACTTGACTTTGTGCAGACTCACTCACAGTGTCATTCTTCCATTGAGCCCTCTTTTCTCCTGTTGCCATGATGAATCACACTACCTCTGTTCCATTGATGAAGGCTTTTTTTTTTTTATTGTTGTCACGCACGGGCTTAACTCAGAGTGAACACAGTGTACTCTGGAATTTATTTAACTAACTCAGATCAGCTGTTCTGGAACCGAACACTCGAGTGTTAGACTGAACACTCGAGTTTCCCATCTCGGGGTTCATCAACTCAGAGTTCAAGGTTAAGGCTGGCATTGGCATTGAATCGTGGAATAAGGTGTCCATCCTCTGCTCAACTTGTTGTCCTTCTCACTTTTATGGTTGCCGTAGTTTTTCTTGCTCATGTGACCATCCCAACAGGGAAGAAGAAAAGACTTGAAAAATTGATTTGGAGAGGGAGATGAGATTAACCGGCAGGAGCTGTTTTGTTCCACCAGAGCCCATGCCAAACATGTAACTGAGATACTCACTGTTGCCTATCACAAGACACATGTCCATTTGAATAAAAGATTGATTTCTGTGAGCTTTACTGGCCCCATAATATGCTCACAGTGTTCAACTCGTCTTTAGGACGAAGGTCAGTGTATCTGCTTGTAATGGTTGCTGCAGTTTCTTGCTGTTCATATTGAAAGAGGAAATAATTCAATCGGAAGCAAGTGATCGGAAACAGGAGTAGCTGTTTGCCTCTGTTAACAGGAATCACATGCATACGCATTGGGACAAGTCCCGTGAGCAAATAATACATTTATTATCTATAAAAGGAAAATCTTCAATACCTGAATGTCAATGTCTACTGCCGGTCATATAGCCAACATTGTAGTTTTGTCTTTGCACAAAAAAACAGAGGTTGAAGCTAATTTTATTGACAAAGCTATGATTGTTTCGAACATAATGATCTGTGGCCACTCCTCTCTCCTCCCGTCATTTCTAACAGAGTGAGTGCAGGACACGCCCATACGCCCAACGTATTGTCGATAAAAGGACTATACTGCTCTAGTGTGTGTGGAGGTCGCTACTTTTTTTTGCCATAGAACTGGATCCCCTTTGGAATCCATTGCAAACTACTAACTTTTTAAAGCCATCATTTGGGTCTATGAAACGTCAACACGATGTCATTGGACTTGTCATGTCTTTTCATTTTGCTTGTATCCTCTGCAGGTCTGACCAACAGAAGCCCATTTAATTGAACTAATCATTGGATCTGTCATCTTGATTTGCCATCATTCAATAAGTTCCAACAGCAAAACAAAAGACAGGCAATATGCAGGTCACATTATGGATTTCAAAATCTGGCTTTTGTGAGTTTTAATATGTGATCTGATACTCCCAAGAGAAGGCCACACCTCCCTGTGTGTAACATAATAAATATGATTTTGTTTTGGACACTCATTTCTCAATTATAGTACATCAATATGTGTGGTGATTGAATTCCATTTAGGCCACAAATTAAAATTTGTGAAACAGAGTTGGGGCAAATCTCATGAGGAAATTAGAATAAATAATCACCCTATTAGTCTTGATTGTTTGCAAACAGGACAGCACTATAACAGGGTTTGTCTCAGCTCTTTAAAAAAAAAAAAAAAAACAAACAACTGTAGCTGACCTTTTTATGAGAAAGTGAGACAGAGAGACAGACAGACAGACAGACACACACACACAGACACACACACACAGACAGACAGACAGACAGAGAGAGGTACCCATGGCCAATCAGACTTAGGCCTACACATACCTTCACAGCACCTATGTGAGCCACAGGGACGCTAGCCTGATTCAGTGATGTTGAGGGCATCAACACAATGGGGGGGTAAGTAAATACAATGCAATACAATTTTGACTTGACTAAAGTCCCATTCACACGTGGACTAATATTATCAGGGAAGTTTAGATCTCCATGCTGCGTTGCAAGATGAGCGTCCTTCCATTTTTGCGGAGAAAACTAAAATGACCCAAAATCACAGATGCCGATTCTCACAGGACTAATATTATCACGTGAATTATGGCAGGTTATTTGTAGTGTAATTTTTTTAAATAAAAACAGTCATGGCAGATTCCCACGGGATCAAGATCATAGACAACCTCCGCAATTATTACGAATGACAAGAGGTCCCCAGGTAATAGTCCCGCTCGAATAGGGCTTAAGTGAAAAGCGTTTGGTTTGAATATATCTTTTTAATTCAAGTAAGACTTTAACAATTCATGGCAAAGAACCACTATTTGAGAAGCATGTTGATAAAGCAATTCGACTGAACCGCCACATTACATCAATGAAACTTCTTTATCCTGCACAGAATGATTTCCAAAACCAATCATTTTCAAAACCCCATTAGGGTTTACCAGTACACTGAAATCACCCTGTTGTGCAGAACAGCTGGCCCACTGAAGCTATGAACAACAATACTGTTCTTGTTGTTCAGCTGACACCGGGGAAATGTGATTCCGCCAATGCAGCACATCAAACACACAGGAGCAGAAAGTCATTAGGCCACTGAACGGGGTCCAAGCTGAGAAGTCAAGAAGTCAAAAAGCAAGAACTCACCTCTTTGTCTGGAATCATACAGACATGAATGTCCTATGCTGAGTGGTCAATATCTGAGGAAAAACCAACGAGAGATGCCTTCATAAACCGGCTGCTTTGTTTACCATGACAAAGTCTTTCTTCAGGGCCTTTTATCTTACGATGACGCAAAGAGAATATTCTCCGTGCTGCGTGTCACCCACAGAGAGGCTACCGGAGGCTAAAGAGCACTGCAGTGAAACCCTCATACTCATGTTAGTGATCCAAAACCCTCACACACATTCTGTCTGTCTCTTTGAAGATTTACAGGGAAAGCACCGCAAAAGCACCGCCATACTGAGACTCAACCACAAAGTGACGGATGGAGCGGGAACAAAGCAGCCGTCCTCAGCCCAATCCAATGTGTCCGGAATTTTTTTTTTTATTAAAAAGTCCAAATTCTACTTCCTCCAGAGAATCAACATACTTTTTCTTTGTCTTGAAAAGTTTACTATTACTATTTTTATTACTTATTACGGGGAGTTTTCAGTTTTGCTACTTAAATGCAATGTCTCACAATATTTGTTGTGGAATAAGTGGCCTTTGTATAGAATCATATCCATATACTGAACGCACCTACCGTTATCTAAAATAAAATATGTCAGAAATTATCCAAGTACAGTTTACTGTGTCATTGCACAGAGAACTTGATCGTTATGCAAGGACAGGAATATTTTTGGTGTTTGCGAGGCTAAAAATCAGCCAATAAAAAGCTTTATATTTGTGACGATGTATATATTTGTGCAGGGGTGGGTAGAGTACTGAACTGCAACTTAAAGCACAATTACTCCCATAAAAGAAATTGCTCAAGTAAAAGCAAAAATCCCTATTGGACAAACCTACTCATGTAAAAATACAAAACTTCAAAGTACAAATTACTTAGTGTTTTAATATTATTGTGAGTGCGAGGTCGTCACAAGTCATTTCATTCAATTCCAAGTATATAGTATCAAGTCTTTTTGGAATAATAAGTGTTTCACTGCTGTGCATCAGGTTAGTAATAGCTGCTGTACAACATGGTTATCTCTAGGGACTGCACTTTGCTTTGTATGTTGATTATCTCGAAGCTATTTCTGTTTAATACAATTTATTTTGTCTACTTGAAGGTATCGATAAGACCACTTTAAAATACCAAACTTTCTGACTAGCCTGTATCAGTTTCTATCTTGATATGGACATGTAGCCAACCAAACCTCTTGCTTTGATATTATTTGCCACGAGCACCGAATACAGTGTGATTATTCCTAAAGCCTCTGTGAACATAATTCTTTACAAATGTAAAGAATTATCGTGGCAATAACATGGGAGCAGCCCATTGTTGAATGAAATAGGCTAAGCCTTTATTTAGAGGGTAGGCCTGTGTGTCGCGCGTAAGTCCCAACAGGACTGCCCGTGTTTGCTCTCTCCCGATGCTTCTCTGCGGAATATATAGCAACTGGTAGCCTCCTGGGTGAAAGCCAAGATCAAACTCACCGTCGAGCATCACTAAAAAAACAAAAAGCCCATCTCTGTACCTGTCTCAAAATCAATCCACTGATCATCTGACTTAGATTAGTTTATACAATCTAAGTCTGTAGTCTGCATTTGTTCTGCATAGACTAAATAGGCTTTCCAACACGGCCTCCAGTGGCATAGTGTGCAGTTACTGGATGTGAGTTACGTCAGTAGAACAACCACACTTTGAATTGAAAAGGTATTTAGCTGATTTTCTCCATTTTTGCATTTGCCCAGCTCATTAATATCTTTTTGTACCGCCTGCACAGGTTGGTTGAGAGCTCAATTTAGGTAATGCAGCAAAATACATAGTAGATGAGAGACCAGTCGTAACAAAGGTATAACTGGCCAAGTACAAAGTAGGTTGCGGGCCCAAAAAAAACTCAATTAAAAAGTACAGTTTTAATTTAAAAAAAATCCTAAAAATAGAAAAAAGGTTTTTACTCATTGCGTTAGTGACCACACACGCTGTATCTGCAGTTGTACTGTGTTTTGGAAATCGGAGGTGAACTTTTTTGTTCCTCAAATACATCGCAGCCTCTGTCCTTCTGGTCCATTTAAAAAAGGTTAGTTTACCTTAAGTACCATCCATCCATCCATCTTCTTCCGCTTATCCGGGGTCGGGTCGCG
>CALSCE010010666.1:3703553-3720920 GCA_943593645.1 Bovichtus variegatus
AGGAGTACGGTTCCAGAACCGAGACTGTGTGTAGAGGAGAGCCCAACTAGATCTAACTGGTAGCGCTCCGCCTCCCGCACAAGCTCCGGCTCTTTCCCCCACAGAGAGGTGACGTTCCACGTCCCCAGAGCCAGCCTTGGCCGCCCAGGTCTGGTCCATCGAGGTCCCCGACCTTCACTGCCACCCGTCTGGCAATGTACCCGACCCCAACGGTTCTTCCTGCGGGTGGTAGGCCCACAAGATGGAGAGGGGGGGGGGGGCCACGTTGCTCTTTCAGGCTATGCCCGGCCGGGCTCCGTGGCAAACCCGGCCACCAGGCGCTCGCTGACGGGCCCCCCTTCTAGGCCTGGCTCCAGACGGGGGCCCCGGGCTTCCTCCGGGCAGGGTCACACCTCCTCTTTTTTGTTGTTCCATTGAGGCTTTTATGAACCATTCTTTATCTGGCCCCTCGCCTGAGACCAATTTGCCATGGGAGACCCTACCAGGAGCACTAGGCTCCCGACAACACAGCCCTCAGGTTCATAGGAGCACCCAAACCCCTCCACCATGGTAAGGTGATGGTTCTCGGAGGAGTACAAGTACCTTAAGTACTAGTATTGAAAAAGCCTTTTTATTTATTTATTTTTTTAACTTATTTTTATCAACAGCTACATCTTTCCATAGTCGCTGCCTTGTACTTTGGAGGTGAGTAGATAATCTACAGAACAGTATGTATTATGTACAGTTGTACATGTCCATTTGTTGCAGTCTTGAACATGAAACTGTTATTTGCCTTCTAAATTCATTGTTTTAAGCCTGCATAGTTCTAAATACGATAAAGGTAAAACATACAAACAACCACAGGTATATATTTTTTTGTCTTGCCACTTTTTTGGGCACAAGGTTTAGTCACTTTAAGAGCTGGGCTTTTTACTGCAGTGTGGTCCGACACAACATATCTGAGAGCTGTACTGTACTCAGAACTGCCACCTTCACTTTACTGCTTGACTTGCTGAATTCATTGCTTGCACTCTCTTAGCTGAAAAAAAAAAAAAAAAAAAAAAGGACATAATACTAACAAATTAACAAAGTATTTCTGTTGTTTTTATGAAAAGAAAAATCTTTTTCTTAGAGAAAATAGTTGTTGGGTTAACACCATATTGGCTTCTTTCTAAAGGCTCTGCTGGGCTTGGACATACAGTAGTTGGACACTGGAACATTTTCTTGTTCCCTATGCTTATTATTATTGTTCCCAATGACCCGTGTCTTTCATATCACGCAGGACATACAGTAAGTTTGGTTTTAACTTTGGTTGGGACATTTTTGCCAGACGACAAATATGCACAGTTGTGTATATGTGCTCATGTACTCTTTTTTCCCCCTCTTCGATATGCACACGTGTGCACACATATAACGTACCACTTTTACTGCATTCAATGTGTATTTATATACTCGTATAATTTGCCTAAAACAGGACTTCGATATGCACACGTGTACACACATATAACGTACCACTTTTACTGCATTCAATGTGTATTTATATACTCGTATAATTTGCCTAAAACAGGACTTGTTTACATTTTTTGTCCGACATTTTACATATTTTTATTAACATAAATGCGTCTGAGACTGAGACTAAATTGAATAATAAAATAAAAATAGTCATTTTCATAATAAAGCTCAACTTTTATTCTGTTTGAACTGCTTTAAAGCATCTTCAAACCTCACCTGAGATTCTGTAACATTCCTTACATATGTGGATTTGGCAGCCACAACACTTCATGTCAGAGCCAGAGGAAGTTCGGAAAGCTGTGGCTTATTTAACTTTGTATATTATAATGACCATATAATAATTACTACTGATCCACTCTTAAAAAAAAGGGGGATGGATGACTATGTTGCTTCATTAAATATTAATATGTGTGATTAACGTCAAAGAGGATAAATGTTTGGATTGATAACAGAGGAAATCTTAAAAAGATCAATGAATAGACGCTGCGAGCTGACCAGTGACATTGCTAAAAATCAACTTGACTGAACAGTAGTTCCAAGGCAGGGGAATGATTACAGTGTTTTCCCATTAAAACAGGAATTTCATTATCAAGGTTCCTGACACTACATTAAAGCTTTCTAACCGATGGCCATTTGGCTTCAAACCCCTTTCAGCCACAATACCTGCTTCCCTTTTTTTCCTGTGAAGAGAAAGAAAAAAAAAATCAAATCCCAATAGCTCTAGGTAGCAGTGGCTAAAATCGAAATATAATCGAGGTAATCCTGGTTGTGGACCTCTCCAAGTCAGCGGCCTTAATGTATTTCTGTCTCAGGTGATTGAATAGGAGGTCCCTGTTGATGTGGCAAGCCCCTTCCCTGCTCAGCTCACGGGCCAACACACTTGCTAGCTGTTTCATAATGTCAAAATCCACAATTAAAAAAGAAGAGAAGAAAGGAGCAATAAGGGCTCTGGCACAGTGCTCCTATAGTGTTGAAATTGTAAAACTCTTTAAAAAAAAGAATAAAAAAAAAAAAAAAAGGCCAAAGTAATCCAAGAAATTCAGAGGGGACAATTAAACTGTTACTGCCTGGTTCTGTGAAAACCAATCCATTAAGTGATAAATATCCGGAAAATTAAACATGTTTCCTCAGACAGGGAACGCGGCTGTCTCACTTTAGCACAGTCCAGTCAATCCCGCTTTGCTGGACTCGGTCTTCCACAACAATATTGGCCTTGACTGTGTTGCAAAGATGCCTGATTATTCTCGTGGGTTTCAGCACATGCCAGGTAATTCTCAAGAGATCTTCACATGACATTTCTGTCATCAGTCCTCACTTTATTGCAGCAGATCGCTGACTGCAATGTGTTCCTCCTTAATGTGCAATTGAGTTCTATAAGCGTCCACCTGGGTATTTATTGTATGTTGTGAGCACCACTCATTCCCTCAGCCCTAAAAAAAGGTTTGAGCCACGTTGAAGTAAATCCTAATCCAGTGCTTGGATATTGCAGGTAATGACCAGGAATGTACTGTATGCAAGCACAGTGATAAAGCTTTAGTCTGGGAGCTTGAGGGCAAAATTGTAGTCAAGTGATGCAAAGATTTATGTAAAAAAATACTGACTTTTTCACATGGAGATATTGTAGAGGATTCAACACTGGAGTACTAAATGTAAATGATGGACTCACGGTAAATATAAATCCCAATATGTCCATCAGGACTTGTTCAAGAAGCACTTGTACAAAGAGGAATTTAAAAGTGACACATACGAGTGGCTTCAGATCACTCACATTCACAGATTCTCATAATGAGAATTGTTCTCATGGGCACAAACACAACTCCTGAGTGGTTCAGGTCATAAGAGTTGTGTCCTGACACTCTGCTTTACTCCAAAGGGGGGAAAAAAACACTTGTTTGAAGTAAATAATATACCGCAAAGACTGCTTTGCTTCAGTAAGAGTTGTTTTTGTCAACTAACTTCAAGTCAAATGATTCCTTCTTTATTTCTGCCATGGTATGGCAATGACACAAGTTCTGCAGGAATATCTTTCTCAATATTACGGCCAATGTAAGCATGTTGTCGTGTAGCTCCAGCACTCATAGTCTTCATCAGGTTGAAATAAATAAGTTTGTGCAGCTAAGAGGTTAGATCACACCTCACAAAGCAACGTTACAGCATGTGAGGTTGTACTCGGGTACAGTTTGGATTCAATGCTAATGTTAGCATGCTAATATGCTCCCAAGTGGCGCGACAGGAAAAGTCAAAGTCGCTGTCGTATTCCCCTTCTGGGAACCATTCATCTCTGTGCAAAACATATTATTATAAAGTATATCTGACTGACCAACATTGCCTTACAGAAGACAGGTTTAGGGTAAGAATACAAAAATGTTCTTGCATGAGATTCATAGTGTTGAAGAACTACTTTCTTGGACCAAAAGAAGGATTCCATGGGAACAATAATCAAAGAAAACGTTAACCATGGATATGTATGTATAGTTGTGATTGAGTAAGAATACTTCAACCCAGACACATTACAGTTTGCTCCCATTTCTATTGAAGGCACTGGGAATACTTCCACCCAGAGACAATCAACTCTTCCAGTGTCTCTCATCTAATCTCATTTATTGTGTGAGGACAATGACTAATGATGAAGTAAACAAATACAGAAAAAAGTTGAGCTGATAGGAAGAGGAAGGTAATAACTAAAGCAATTATATTTTCTCAGACATGTTTATCACCACCAAAACTTTGGAGTCAATGTTTGTGAACTTCATTTGGGAAGTGGGACACACACACACACAAAAAAAAAATCTCTGAAACAAATCCGTAGTAGCCGCACGCCTTCCTTGTTCACAGGCCAATGTAGACATGCATGATGGCCTTGGTGTGTTTTCCTTTAAATTCATGCCCTTGGCTTCCAGTGAACTTTAGAAATGATTGCAGGGACGTTCTACTGGTTTACAGAGTGCTCAGTGGTCTGGCTACTCAATATTTTTAACTGACACATTTGTCAGTTATGAGACAGGCCACTCGGGTGGTTTGGTACTGGATTTTCAAAAAGAACTCAAACTGACAAAGCAGCTCTTTGCTTTCAAGGTCTCGTGGGTGAGAGGAATCAGCCACACGAAAAGAAAAAAAAAACTTAAAAAAATGTAACATAGAACATGCCCAGCTGGTGTACTTTTTGGGTTTGAATCCCAAAACATTTAATTTGCCGTACGACGTGCAAAGCCTACACTACATTGTTTATTTTCTGTTTGCTCCCAATCGGCACATCTTACTCTGTGTTAACTTCTCCTGTCAATTGAAGCCGATACACAGACGACGTCTAATACTTTTTTTGACCCACTTTAGAGGAAAACTGCAGCCGCTTCTGTATGACGATAGCCTGATGCTGCCATACAAGGTGCCATCTGCTCATCAGGAGGGATAAACATTCACACACACTCACACACCGTTGGCCATCGGGGCAATTTGGGGTTCAGTATCTTGCCCAACGACACTTTGACATGTTGACTGAATAGGCTGGGGATCGAATAGCTGACCCTCTGACTGGTGGATGACCACTCCGCCTCCTGAGCCACAGCCACTAGCTAGCTAGTTTGCAATTCCACCACACTTTTCAGGCTACACTGGTCTCAGAAAATGATCCAAACAGCGGGCCGCTCCGCCTCACTCCCCGTCGATAAGAGACTCCTCCCAGCAAACTATTCTAGCGGCGGGGAGTTAGTTCGAGGGATGCTAGCTAGCAAATTGTTGTTTAATTTGTGGTCCGATTAAAACTAAATTCTACTCTAAGCTACTGTAGCTGTTGTATTTCAGAGCACAGTTTCAATGAGAACGCAGTCGTCGATGCCGCGTCAAGGTTTTGGTCATAGGCGTGGTTTCATCAGTGGGTTTGAAATCAATGAATGCTTGAACTTAGCTGCTGGTTGTCTGTACATGACATTCATCTAGCATTTCAAGTAATGGAGCTACGTTCTACCTTTTTAAAAAGGATTTAAAATAGAAACAACCTTCTTAAACTTGATTTGTTTTGCTCATTATGTTACATGCTAACTGCAATGTAGGAGAACATGTAAAAGCCCCCCCAGCCCTCCAACATTGGAGTAAGACACCCAGGCTGAAAAAGAATAAATTACTCCAGCTGGTTTATTAAAATCTATTCATCTTTGTTCACACTTGTCGACAGTACCAATAAGGAATAAGAACTGACACATACTGTATCTTTAAGGATAAGCTGTAGAGACATCACAGGTTGGTTGCAATTTACTTACTCACATTGATGACATTTGCTAATATAGTTATATATAGTTATAGTTTTGTATGCTATCAACAGTGAATTTGACCTTTTTTTGTGTGTTATTGTTACTTTAATTGGTGTTTCTTCTTTAAAAAGGTCACAGTGGTATCATATTTAGTAATGAATCGCTAAACGTGTGTATTTTTAAGTTTAGCCATGTTGTTGAGAGGAATGAGTGTTTGGAAAATTATATACATGTTGATAGAGAATTTCTTTTTGTCATCACTCTGGTTCACTATTAGAATCTGGTCCAAACGGAATACAGCTTAGAGGACGTTAGCATTTTATAAGTTTTTCGACCAGACTGACTGTATATGGATCATATACTGTTATACTGTACCTAGTATTACGTGTTAATGTGCTGCGGGGTCCTGCTGCCGTGCCACGCTGCGGTGCTTCCTGTTTGAGCATTCAGTCACGCGTATCACTACGCTGCAGGGGCGCTGTGTTCAGCTTGTGTTGTACTGTCCTGTTTTTTAAATCTTTTCTCTCCTATCATGTTTTTATGTTATATACATACACGTATGTTATTTTTTTTTAACTTGTATTATCGAATAATATGTGTCTTTTTTTTTGGTTCTATAAAGTACACAGAACTGCCTGGGCATGAATAATGCAATATAATAACAATGCATGTGTGTGTGCGTGTGTGTGTCCGTCCTTACACTTGCATGTGATTGTATGGCATTTATCTCGGTTAGCGTCAGAGTTGAACAGAAGCTGATATTTCCTCCCGGTCACTTCATGACAACGTTAGGGACAAGCACAGGGCCACGTGAGCCAGGGCAACAACAACAACAAAAAATCAGAAGACTTTAAGTAGCCACACACACACACACGCACACACACACACACACACACACACAGCTTTGTCTTGCCTTGTTGCAGCTCCCAGTCACTGTGAGTCACAGAGGAAAGGCAGGCAGAACTGTCTTTATAGAAGCTGCTCAGGAGAAAATATCAATCTGTGAGTGTGTGTCTGTGTGCGCGTGAGTGCACGCGCAAGGTTGTGTGTATGTTAGTGGGCGAGAGAGGTTTGCTTTTTGTCGCTGTATGATGAGGCGAGGGAGAAATGTGTAAATGTGTAAAGCCAACACGAATGTGCTCGCCTGCCTGCACTTTCTGTGAGTGTAAGAGGATGTCAAGGAGAAAAGAAAATCCCCCCCCCGTGAGCTCATTACTCCGGATTAGAAACCAGCAGAACCTATATTCAAGATTCTTTCGACACATTGTTCCGAATTTAGAATACACTCCAAACGCCTCCAATATGCCATTCTTCCTTATGCATGGCTCTCTCTGCAATCCAATCCGTCTTTGTGTTTTAGCCGCTACGGAGCATTGATATTCCGCTTTTCTTTGCGTAGGGTGTGACCTTGGGTGACCTTGATACAATCAGGTTTCTTTCATGCCGTAAACAATGGAAATGGAGAGATTTAACAGCAAAGGAAAGCTGCTGCGAACAGATGGAGAGCAACTCTTCAGCTATCGGTCAGTGTCATCTTGTAGTCTTTCACTGCCTTTTGAAAAGAAGCTGCGCTTTAGTATTCCCATAGGGAGTGATAATACTTTCTTTTTCATTTCTTTTTTTATTGTATGTTGTACACATTTAAATTAAGATGTTTTACATGGAGGATAAAAGGATTGAAGGAGGAAGGAAAGAACACTGAAGCACATGTCAGTTACCTTCTTGCTAGGGGCTTACAAAGTCTTCGCTTTGAGACTGACTGTCCTACATACCGTAGTAATCCTACTTTTATTTCATTATTCCACACTTACCCTTTTGCTACACTTGACAATTTATGTAAAGTTGCATTCATGGTGTCAGTGTCTGTGTAGCTCTCGAATGCGAGTAGGTTTTTTCAGTGTGCAGGATGCTAACGGACCTTCCCATTTCAGACGTGTGTGCTGAACAGTGTGTTTCAGCAGCCATGTTTCATGCGTGTGGATGAAAAGGCACTGAAAACGAATCCTTTACTTTTTCTTTTTATAAATTCAAAATGGAACTGGACTTATAAGAATAGTTCGACATTTCGAGATCCACTTTTTCACTTTCACTTGGCGAAAGTTAGGTCAGAAGATCACTACCACTCTGAAGAGACAGCCAAGAAGACGGTTAGCTTAGTTTAGCATAAAGTCTTTCATTAGTTACTACTACTGAAAGACTTTACATTTTTGCTTTGTTGTTAGGTTTTTTCTTTTGCTTCCAGGCCTTATGCTAAGCTAAGCTAGCTTTATATTTACATTACAAACATGAGAGTGGTATCCACCTTTTCATCCACAGAGGCACATCTGGAATAGCATATATGTACAGTATATGTATATATATACAGTCTCAACATTAGTTAACAAATACAAATACTGAATCCATACGGTGCACATAACTGATACAGCGTACAGCCAGACGAGGAGACGTGCTGCGTTCTGGGAGATGAAGGTGTGCTGGCTTTCGTCACCCTTGTCTCTCATCGTAAGGAAATAAAACCTGCATGTGGATTTGCATCATTTGCAATGCAGTGCTTTTATTTTCTCTGTCTTTTTTGTTTGCAGTACATTGGTTGCTACCGTAGGGGGCTTGTTAGTGATATATATTGTATTGAAAATGGCTGCAAAGGGAAAAAAAACTGTGGGATCCAGGGCTATGATCAAAACATCCATGCTTGCATCTCCCTGTTCCATTCTGCCTTATTCCAATTCAGGGTCGCAGAGGGAGGCAGCCAGTCCAAGTACACTGATCAAAAAAAAAACAATTTCCACCTCACAACTCACACACTGGCCTAACGAAAATAACTCAGTTGAAAAGCAATGCATTCAGTGGACAAGTATATCGCTTTAAGGACTCATTATTCTTTAGGTAAAAACAATCAATAATATAGTAATTAATGTGAAATCCTATTATAAACTACAGTAGAAACTCTTTAACTTTTATTCTGTGTTTAACTTGTTTTGAGGGTCTTGACTTCAATCTTCTCTACTTTTTTCTCTTCATATGTATTCATGGAAACATACAATAACATCCCTGCCACTGCAGAGTTTTTGCACGGTGTTTACTGTAAATTCAAGTGAACTGACATGTTTTGAATATGTGGGGGCTGAAATGCATGGGAAAGCTACAGAGCCTGATACTATACACCTGTTTTGTACAGGTTAAGTCTTACTTCTCATAAACTTCACGTGTGAAATTGATGCAGCTGTAATAACTGTTTGTTCTAAATGCAAGACAATCTTCACTTCAACTATTGTCCAGTCAGAGTTCACACGCAAACAGATCATCCTTTTACACTGTTAACAGATGCAATACAAATGACACACATACAGTACATATTGTCTAGTGGTCTAGTTGTCAGGCTTTCAAATAGATCACCAGAAGGTTGTGAGTTCAATATCAGGCTGCAGCCTGAACAAGGCTCTTAACCCTGAGTTGCTCCAGAGGACTGTAGTTAGTTCACTGTAAATGGTAAATGTTCTGCATATATATAGCACTTTTCCAATCTTTGCAATCATACCCTGCATTCACACACATTCATACAGAGTCAGAGGCTATCATACAAGGTGTCACATGCTCATCAGTGATAACATTCACACACACTGTTGGCCATCAGGAGCAATTTGGGGTTCAGTATCTTGCCCAAGGACACTTTGACATGCTGACTGCAGAGGCTAGGGATCGAACCTCCAAGTGATGGACAACCACTCCACCTCCGGAGCCACAGCTACCCAATGTAAGTGTCTGCTAAAGGACCTGTAATGTAATGTAAAGCAACATACATACATTTCAACTCCTTTCAGTTCTTGCACTTCGATTTGATTGACATTTCAAACCTTTTTCCCCCCCTCTCTTATCTTCCACTATCCACATCATTTTCTACAGCTGCTTCCTACACTTTAACTGACATTGTCTCTCAGACACCTACTTTTCAACTGACACTTCAACTGACACTTCAACTTTACTCGGCGCTAACACCTAAATTGACACTTTAACTTCACTCATCGCAATACTTAAATTGACACCTCGACGTCAGCATCTTTTAGTGTTTGTATTTCCAACAGCCACTTCAACTGTGACTACAACTGTATCAGTATTTTAACAATTTTCGAGTTTCCAGCCGCCATCGTATATCGTCTGATTGAGAACTGATTTTACAGGTTAGATTTGACTTAGTGCCTTTCTGAATGTTGATGTGTTCAGGCCAAAAGCAAAGACTGTCTTGGATTGAGTTGCCTGTCTGACAAACTTAAGACTGTGGATCAATGTCATCATCATATTTCATATGCCATTGCAATGGGTGGTCTAGTAGTCTAGTAGTCAGGCTTTCAAATAAAACACCAGAAGTGTGTGAGTACAACACCAGGCTGCCACCATTGAGCTCCTGAGCAAGGCACTTAACCCTGAGTTGCTCCAGGAGACTGTCCCTGTAGTTAGTTCACTGTAAGTCGCTCTGGATAAGAGTGTCTGCTAAATGACCTGTAATATAATGTAATGTAACTGTTGCGCCAATGCCTACATCCTTTTATTCTGCGTTGATATTGTATATTGATAGGACATACTTTTACGCACTTCTGAACATCCAGGTTTGTTCGCTTGTGATAATAAAAAAAAGGTGAAAATAGTTGTAAACAACACTGCTTGAATACACCTATGATCATAGTAAATCTGAAAAAGTAATGGCGCCGTGAGACCGTTCGGCACCTTGTCGTCTTTTTATACCTGTAATGTGTTTATTGTGTTTTTCTTTTACTCCTGTCGTCTAATTTTCTATAATAATTAATATAATATAATATAATAATTTTCTGGTCACTCCAGACATTCAAGAGTCACCTCAACGTGTGCCTCGTCATCTTCCTCTCTGCACTCCTCTTCAAGGAGTTCCCTGCGTCTTAGCAAGGAGCGAGTCAGCTCTGACCGGGGCTCCAAGAGCACGTGTTGCCCAGAATGCCCTGCAAATGTGGATCGTTTTTGTTGTATAAAACTACTCCAGACAGATAGATGAATGGAAGTCAACAATCTTTACTTGGAATCTTTAAATCTATTCATGACCATTAACCTGTGAACTTGTTTTTCCCATATGTTTTAATTTTTTTCACTGGTAATTGATATTTATCATAGGGTCTGATTAAGAGGCAAGTGTTTACATTTTTATTTTCTTCATCCTCTGCTCTGCCCCTTTGCTCTGGTCACTCAGGGGCCAAGGGGAAGCGAAGACGGATGAAAGTCTTCAATCTATTTCACATGCAGTCAGAAGGCCGGAGCTCAGCTGCAGTGGTAGAAAAGTCATTTTTTGCACTGTAGCATTTATACTTTATGTTATTACTATTTCATCAAATCTAGCAATGGCTGTAAGATTGAGCAAGCCTTCAGTAACCCTGCCAGAATGTTGATTAAAATTGATCCAGCACAGCAGTGAGACCAATATGTTTTGTTGAAGTGTCTTCTGTCCGTCTGCATGTGGGTGAAGGGAAATAGTGAAACACGCTCTTCCTTCAATGGGGTTTGAATAGGAGAGAGTTTGGATCGCAGGTGGAAAGTTGATCTGATCCCTTTTTAAAGAGCGGTTTCATCCAAGCTCTCTGTCTGTTACTTAACTTGAAAAATGTTTTATTTTTTAAATCGCTAGATGTTTTAACTTGCCATCCCTGCCATATTAGGATGCGTGCGAGCTAAGAGAAAATGAGATGGAAGGCAGACAGAAATGGTGAGATACAATTGGGATTAAAATATGCACATTGAATCAAGTTGCAAGACAATGGGTTAAATGGGACCAAGCAGGAAATAAACACATCTCCTGGTGAGTCTGGTGTTTTCACTTCTTGCTTTAACTTCGTGATAAAACCGTTGAAATGTTACTCTTTTGAAAGATAGCTGACAGTGTAACAGCAGCACAATTGGAGGAGAGTCACAAAGTCAGCTAACTACCCCAGTAAAGTCAGTTACTCAGCAATATCTAGTTGTTTGCTAACACTAGCTAACATTAGCCACCATAACCTCCGGGTCATACCCAACCAAGGCTGTAGCACCAAAACATTTGAGCATATTGAATTGAGCAAAGTTGTGTTTCGTTTCATTTGGAAAATAACACATTAGGTATTTCGTCTTTTAAAAGTTACATAGTTAAGTAAATCTGTTTTCAGTGTTGAGGGAAATATGTGGCTCTTAAAAGGAACAGCGTTGCGGTAGCAGATTGCAACCACCTGAATACCCCTCCGCTCACCCCTCCCTTTACAAGACTGCGGTAAACAAGCCACCGAGTGCAAAACCGCGGTAACGCTGTGGTATCTTTCAGGACCTTCGCCTCGCTCAGAGGACATCTTTACCTTTGCGCTAATTTAAGAGCAACGAATTTCAGGCGGCGGCTGGTGTTACCGTGGTTTTACAAGCGTGTCGGAGAACTACTGTGGCCTTCAGGTAACACATGAAAAGTCCTCTCTAGAGCCATGTTTGGTTTGTCTGTTCCGGGCTACTGGAGAAACATGGCTATGCACTCCTTGGAAGGGGACATAAAGATATAAAGAGCTCATTCTAAGGTAATAAGGACACAACAATTCTTATTTTCAGGAGATTATACATTAATGAAGACAAAATTATGAATATTATATTCCATTTCTGGCTAATAAGATAAGAGATAAGATAAGATAGAACTTTATTTATCCCGAGGGAAATTGTTGTGCAACAGTTGCAATACACAGTAGGAGACAGTACTTAACCCCCTATGTAACATCCCGTCATGTTTGTTCATTTATTTATGTCAGGTTAAGTTATTTATCAGGTTTATGTTATATGTTTTATGTTTAGTTTATAGTTTAGATTTGTCTTTAGTCAGGTCTCATTGTTCACTTGTTAAGTTACAGTCACTCATGTCTTGTCTGTCATTGCACTTCCTGTTTTATTTTGTACTTACCTTTCCCTCATTTCAGAGCCCTTCCTGCCGTTGTGTGTTTTCCCGCCTGTGAGATTGTCAGCCCCTCTCTTGATTGTTACCACCTGTGTCCCATCACCTCTGGTACATGTAGTCCTCATCTCCCTTTGTCCTGTGCCAGTTTGTCTTGTGTCTTATATCATCAAGAGAGCCAGCAGCTTCCAGCCAAGAACCTTTGAAGCATTTTTCCCTTAGTCAAGTTTAGTTTAGTCTAGTTTAGTTTAGTTAAGTTTAGTTTAGTTTATGTGTTTGCTTTTACTACATTTTTCCTCTGAGAGTGATTTCTTTGTTGTACTTTGTTTGTTCTTCAGTAAAAACCTTTTTTTTTTAAACCTTGTCCTGAGTCGTGCATTTGAGTTCCAGCATTTGTGTCACGTACTTAACACCCTAAATACTGCACACTGGCCCTTTAAGAAGCTAAACGCTCTGCCATGTTCAGCAGCTTGTTGTCAACTAGCTGCTCACATTGGAGCAGTTGCTTGCTGCTAGAAACATGGATGAGTCTTGAGCTGAAGACTTAAGGGCGGCATTTCTTCTATTGTAAGACATTGGTTTAGGAGAAGAACTTTGGAATGGACAGATAAGGAGTGATAAAGAAAAAGTTAGTGGTCTTCACTCCTTGGAACATGATTTAAAACGTACTGCTACCTCAACTCAAACAAATTATGAGTGCTGGACAAGAAGCACGGAACACAACCGATGTTGTTAAGCGCCTTTGTTGTCTCAGAGAAAATAAATCTTCACCAATAAAGACAAACTTTGCTCTTCGTTCCCAGCTGGGTTTGATATGAAACACTGGCCAGGGAGAGAAAATAATCACGAGAGAGGAGCGGGCGGGGAGTTGTGGAAACAGAGATATTGATTAATTTAATTACAACTTGAACTGTGAGTATCATCAGTGGAGTGACGCCTCTCATGCTAATCATATTACACTATTTCAACTGTAGTCGGACACCAGTAGCCTTTATAAGTGTGGTTTCCGGGATGCAAAGTAGAGCAACATCTGCCAGTGACATTGTTTTCTCTCCACATTGTTTCAGCAGTAGCTCGAACACATCCAGTACGGAGTGGATAAATAATAGTTTTTTCCACTTATACGCATATTTCTTTCATACAAAGGCTCAGCTGCAAACATAATAAAAGCAATTAAAAAAATAAATAAATAAACAAACAGTGCCATGTGTCATCGTTGCTGGATGCAATCCACTGTGAATAAATGACAGCCTTCCTCCATCACACAGACCACACATTGGTCTGATGACGTGTGTACGAGGTGATGATGCGTCTCGCTTATCTGAACGAGATGTTGCTTCGGGCTAGAACATATATGATTTTTTTTTTTCTCTTTTATCATTGCAAAATAATATATACTTCTAGAAAAAACAACATGGCATCTGACAGCAGATGAAACACTGATTGCCTCTGGGGAATAAAGAGAAATGAAATAAGGAAAGAAAGTGGGGCAAGGGATTGGAAAGGAAACAGTGCATTAATCAGCTGGCAGTGGTTCTGGACCAGCGAGCTATGGACCACAATGGAACTTTGCATTAGTTGTGGAAGTCGGCTCATTCCAGCTGCCCTACTTTTCACAGCAAACACAAGAAACCGGTGCAAGCTGCTCCTCACATCTAGCAAATAAAACAACCTGCCCCCTTTTATAATAAGTTGTCGACTGGATATTCACTTTCTTTGCAAATACATCTATGCGATGAAGGCTATTCACTCTTTCTTTGCAAGTCTTTCAGGCAAATTATTATCCTGAATGACACCACGTAGATAACAATAAAACATTTTTTTTTTAAAACATAGCTGACATAATTTGAATTATTTTGAAGTCATAAGCCTTGAAATGTATTTTTTTTCTTCAGGAAAAACTCAAAGCACAAAGGTGAAATGATTGCACTTATTTCTAATGCAATTTGACTTTTTAGCAGCACAGTTATTAGAGCAGACTAATCATACTCATTTCACCTTGCTTCAAGATACTGATGAAATGAAAAACATTACTGATTTCATCAAAATGGCTTTGAGAACCCAGTGAATTAGAAATGTATGCCCGGTGGTGACTGTAAATAGCTTAAATGGACAATTGTAGTGTTTTTCATAAGTAAAATGTTATTTCTTAGAGCAAATTGTCTGTAGCTTCGCATTGTCCCCTCACTGAACTCGTATTGAGCTTCCCAGCAGCGTCCCGTTCTCCACTTAAACTTCTCTTTCCATTTCCATTTCCATTGTGATCCTTTTGGCTCCAGACCAAAGTGGGAACCTTGCAGCGTTCTTCACACCGTCGATGTAGATGAGCATTAAGAAGTGAATAGGAACCCATAAACACGCTGTACGAAGGGTCTGTGAGTTTCTGCGTGCATGTTCTGGCATTCTGGACGAGCCGATTCAAATCGTTCAGACAGTTCTGAAGGATTAGATCAGAAAAATGTCTCAAGCATTGACAGCTCAACAAAAAACATGTATACGTAACATTTGTGCTAAACACTTATATTTTACACACACAGACATTTTAATGCATTTGTGTAGTTCTTTGAAGCCTATGGGTTCCATTAATTTCTTGCTAAATGAAAATCTATAAGCAGACTCTTGAAACTCACTTTAAGTGTGTAATCCATCGCAGTGAGCAGCAAAGACGCATTCAAATTTGTCAGAATTATACTGTAATGAGGTAATGCAGTGCACCATTTCAAAATCAATCGACCACTTATTCATTGTCGTGTTGTATGGAAATGAACGGAAACCACAGTATGCATAGTCTAAGACCAAGTAAACAAGATTATAATGTATACATATCCACAAAGGAAAGGTGCTTTGTTTGTTGTCAGTTTCCTGCTTTATTTTGAAGTTCACTCTCCTCGTGTGTCATGTCTGACTTTACTTCCTGTCTGGGTGTGATTTGTCTGCCCCACCCTGATATGATCCAGCTGCGTGCAATCCCCCTACTCTGTCTGTGTGCTCAGTCAGTGTGCTTGTCCTCTCTCAATGTCTCAGTGTCAGTCCGCATGTGTTCATCACTTCCTGTCACAGTTCAGTTCAACACCAGGTTGAATAAACACAAAGCTGGATCCAAAAACAGGCAGACAACAAAACTGAGGCTGGGAGCAGGCTGAGGCAATGTCGTGTTCAAAATCTTAGAGAAAAGGAGTAAGGACTTCTAGTCGAATGAGGTTATAGTAAAGTTGTTTTATTGAATATAAAATTGTGATGAGAGTATATCTCGGCCGAGGTTTCTGAAAGTTGCAGTTCCACAGTCCACATAGCAGAGCAATGTAGTTGTCTCTCGCTTCTTTCAGAACCCCAAATTCAAGTTTGTGCAAAGATTTATACATTTTTCTGTTAGAGGCGCTGCCTCTCACTCATTGGTTAGTAAACGTAAACTATGTAACATGATCTTCTTTGTTGGTTTCTGGTTGGTGCACAGGCGTGTCCACGCCTCTTGGCAACACGAGTCCCTCCTTTGGCAGTAGGCGCATCATGCTGTTGTGACCCTAAGTTGTAGCTTTGTATTGTAACCTCCGCCTTATTCAAGCAAGACTATGCGTACCTTTTTATACAACAGTTTCCACTCGTACTTTTCTTATCATTTGGTTACATGAGTTCACACATAGGCGCCCTAGCAGCTAAAAAAGATATATGAAACTAAAAACATTTCCTTCAGTGTATTAGCTATAATGCACATTTCTGTAAACCTTTCAATGTCTGCATGTTTCAGACCTTTTTAGTAATAGCAGCATTTCATTCACAATTTTAGGTACGAGCAAACCTATTAATAATGGTTCTACAGTGAGCATAAGTAAAACTAGCTAGATGAAACAATCACACTTCTACAGCAAACAAAAACACAAAGGAAAAGCACCAAAAACCCGAGGACAAACCGGGATGGCACGAGGAACACCGGAAGAAAATCTAACTGGGAATGCGAGTGATGAACCAACTGAAATCAAATCAGGGCGTGGCAGACAATCACAAAGGCGGGAAAAGATACAAAGACAGGAAACAAAACCCAGACATGAAACACGGGGAGAGTGAACTTCAAAATAAATAAAAAACAGGGAACTAACTGCGAACAAACCCAGGACCACGACATCTCATCGGAATAACTGAGATGCTGCTATGTATTATCTTTTTTTTGTTTGTTTTTGCCAAAAACAGGAAAGACCCCTATCCCAGCATGCGGTGAAAGTGAGGGAAAACCTTGGACAGATATGCATATACATTGATATATTCGGAGCTGTGTAAATATGTAAATATGTATATTAGCACTTGGCAACTCTGTGCCTTCTAGATAAGACCAAGCCGGCCTGGACTCTCCACCTGGACTCTCCAACCTGCTCATCGGGAAACTGCCCACTGCTTTTAAAGAGTACTAGAGGAGATCATTTCCAGCCATTACTGAAGCGTGCTCTAACTCCACCTGCTGATAATATGTTCCTTCTACTTACACATATTAATCTTGTTCCAGCCTCTTTTTTTTTTTTTGTGGGTGCTTTTACCACACCCACACACCATTTTGTGGCCGTGCTTGCATCTGCACTCGCGCACTCTTTCATATGTCATATGATGAAGTGAGTATGGGAAATGGGCTGCAATTTATGCGACGCTTTTTCTAGTCTTGGCAACCATCTCAAACTGCTTTACAACACGAGTCAGCGTTCACCCATTCACACACATTCACGC
>CALSCE010010666.1:3721020-3787075 GCA_943593645.1 Bovichtus variegatus
GGGGGGGGGGGGGGGCGGAGGCTGCGATAGATAGTGATACCATGTGAGTGTATGTGTGAATGTTTATCTTATCACTGCTGATGAGCAGGTGTGAATGTATGCATGAATGGGTGAATGCTGACATGCGTTCTAAAATCGTTCGAGTGGTCGTAAAGACTAGAAAGCGCTATATATATACGCAACAAGGTCGGGTCGGGTGCAATTTGGGGTTCCGTGTCTTGCCCAAGGATAATGGCATTAATTCCCTGGACAGTCAGTGTACCGCGGTTCACCAAAGTTCCGTACGGCCTCCGCAGGTGAATCCATTGCTTGCGTTCTAGAAGATTTCACCCACGTCCATGCAGGAGTGACCCGCTAGATTTCAAACTTGCGAAAAACCTTGTGCGAACGCGGGAAACTGTCTTGCGAGATGTAAAGGTTCATGTCGGGCTGTGGCTCCTTCCCAGTTTTGGTGGAGTTAATGAAGTTCTTGCCAGCTGACACTTTAACACCAGTTAGGTAAACATACCGTTGTACTGCGTTCATCACAAGCTGCTGCACATGCTTTATATTCTGTAACATTACCTCACCTGCTCTTTTCACTCATTTATCATTCTACAGTGTTCAACTTACACTGTCATTTATCATTCAGTGAGTGGAGAGGAAGAACTGTTAGTTCTCCATCTTGTTCCATTACAGCAAAATGTGCAGAGTATAATTTAGCATTAATGAGTCACTGTGTGTGTGTGTGTGTGTGTGTGTGTGTGTGTGTGTGTGTGCACTCTCATGTTCTCGTGCCGGATGTGAACCCGGTTTCCTGAGTGCGTGGGTTTGTGTGTGAGGAAGCGTGCGTGTGCATTTCTTAATGGGTGTGTAATAAACGGCTAATGAAGGGTTTGTGGTTCCAGATGGGAAGACACAGTTTGACTTCCTGATTCATGATCTGTCACATCCACTGTACCTTTCTCCACCTCTCGGCGGAAGTGGAGCTCAAGCATAGTTGCACCACTGTGGAGTGACGATCAGGCTTCAAGAGAATTTGAAGACCTACATTTGAATGGGGTTATTGACTGGAATTTTTAAGGTACATATCTTCATTTCTGGATTTCCTAATGGCAAAAAACATTTCGGCTTGAATTTTTTTTTTATCGGCACGACTCAATGTCAAATTAAGTAATGGCAACACGACACCAAATGTGAGAGCTGGATGTTGACCCCATGTTCACTCGGTATTCAAACACGATGTCTCTCTTGATCTCTTATCCAGATCCGGGAGAATGCATGTGAATTCAGAGCATTAATGCATGTAGCATGCAGTGCTAATGGACGCGACCTTTCAGATGGGATCAGATGTCAGCGGGAGTCAGCTGCGACATGTGCTGTCCGTGAGGTTGGAGAGGGAAGCACGGAGGCTGCCATTCACCCACGAGGCAAAAGCGAAGCAAAGCTTTCCAAAGTAGTTCAAACTGGGCAGTTAAATTACAGGCAGCGAACAAACCCTGCTGTCCTATCACCGTGGCAGAGCAGTCCAACGCTTTACTTTCACAATCTTAGACGAGCACAGCCATCTTTGGAATCACCATTTTGCGCTATAAAAAAAAAGTGTTTTTTCCCCGGTGCCATAAAATGTCTTTAATAGTAAGGAGAGCCACTTTTTGTAGTTTGCTACCTCAGCACACTGCGACAAATTCCTTCTATTTCTATCCGATCAGCTGTCTGACTTGCTGCTGCACGTCCAGTGTACTATTGCGTCCTGCGTACAGGACAGAGCCCTTAAATTCTCCATATGTAGATATTGTGTATCGTTATACCATCTTTCCATCAGCTCTTCACTCTCACAAGGATCCTGGAGGGGGCCTGGGAGTATGCCCATCCGGTCTACATGTGTTTTGTGGACCTGGAGAAGGCGTATGACCGGGTCGCCCGGGAGATACTGTGGGAGGTGCTGCGGGAGTATGGGGTGAGGGGGGCGCTTTTGAGGGCCATCCAATCCCTGTACGCCCAAAGCAAGAGTTGTGTCCGGGTTCTCGGCAGTAAGTCGGACTCGTTCCCAGTGGGTGTTGGCCTCCGCCAGGGCTGCGCTTTGTCACCAATCCTGTTTGTGGTATTCATGGACAGGATATCGAGGCGTAGTCGGGGGGAGGAGGGGTTGCAGTTTGGTGGGCTGGGGATCGCATCGCTGCTCTTTGCAGACGATGTGGTCCTGATGGCATCATCAGCCTGTGACCTTCAGCACTCACTGGATCGGTTCGCAGCCGAGTGTGAAGCGGTTGGAATGAGGATCAGCACCTCAAAATCTGAGGCCATGGTTCTCAGCAGGAAACCGGTGGATTGTCTACTCCGGGTAGGGAATGAGTCCTTACCCCAAGTGAAGGAGTTCAAGTACCTCGGGGTCTTGTTCACGAGTGAGGGGAAAATGGAGCGGGAGATGGGCCGGAGAATCGGAGCAGCGGGCGCGGTATTGCACTCGCTTTACCGCACCGTTGTGACGAAAAGAGAGCTGAGCCAGAAGGCAAAGCTCTCGATCTACCGGTCTATCTTCGTTCCTACTCTCACCTATGGTCATGAAGGTTGGGTCATGACCGAAAGGACGAGATCGCGGGTACAAGCGGCCGAAATGGGTTTTCTCAGAAGGGTGGCTGGCTTCTCCCTTAGAGATAGGGTGAGGAGTTCAGTCATCCGAGAGAAGCTCGGAGTAGAACCGCTGCTCCTTTGCGTAGAAAGGAGCCAGTTGAGGTGGTTCGGGCATCTGGTAAGGATGCCCCCTGGGCGCCTCCCTAGGGAGGTGTTCCAGGCACAGCCAGCTGGGAGGAGACCACGGGGAAGACCCAGGACGAGGTGGAGAGATTATATCTCCACACTGGCCTGGGAACGCCTCGGGGTCCCCCAGTCAGAGTTGGCCAATGTGGCCCGGGAAAGGGAAGTTTGGGGCCCCCTGCTGGAGCTGTTGCCCCCGCGACCCGACCCCGGATAAGCGGTTGAAAATGGATGGATGGATGGATATACCATCTTTCAAATTATTCCAAAGGCTTTATACGGTTTCGTTTTTTCGGAAAAAAAAACAGGAAAACAGGACAGCATGGTCTGCCACAATGTATTTTGCCACTCTGACTGGAAGGTGTCAAAGTCAGAAAGTTTCAAATAATACACATACAGTCGTAGTGGCTTTAGTTTTAAGTTTTATTTATTTTTACCATATGTACCAAACTGCTCCCACAGCTTTCATAAAGAGTGTGAACCATGGATATATAAAGAGAACTGGATTCGGCTATTAGGCACTCTTTCAATCATTAGGTTGTCAAATGCACTATTTAAGTTTTGATGTGTTGATGTATCTCAAAGAAATTATCCATTGGCCCGATGGCATCACGTGACGGAAGTTGTAATTCTACAGTTTGGCCGCTACGAAAAATGCCTTCAAAGTCCATTCAAACAATCAGAGGTAACTTTTTCATTACTAAAATGTAACACTAATAGCACATTGTGGTTGAAAGCTGCAGACAAAGCTAATAAGGGGACCTTGAGTTAGGTTTTTTTTTTTTGCCGACTAGAATATAAATGTTCGTGTATCCCACGCACAGTGCTGTTCTGTCAGTGGGGTTTCAAAATGTCATATCTCCCATACGCAAAGGGAACACTGACTGGAGAGGGATTTACACGACCCAGAGACGGACAGGAGCTCTAGAACACGCTATGGGGCTTTAGGATTTGTACGGTTTCCAAGCTCCAAAATCCAAATTCATCTGTGCGTTCCTCACAAAATAGTTGTTCCCGGAAGCTTGGGGATGCAGTGAGCACCAGGCGGCTAACGGTATGCGGATAGGTTTTGGCTCTGTCATTTCCTACAGTGGTGCCGCAGTAATAAAACCTTGCTCTGGTGCACAGTGCTGAGGAGCTGATGCTTTGTTAATGACTGTTTCCAGGTAAACTGAGGTTACAGTGTGCTGTAAAACATTATGCTCTCACCTATTAAGATCAATTGTTTGTATCAGATTTAGGGAGATGAACGCACACGGACAAAGTGGCTCCTCCAGTCATAATTTGTTTTGCTGCAGGTTAAAGAGTGCATCACTAACATCTACAATACAAAGTGCATCTTTGTCCTCTAGTGCCCTCACTACGAGCTAATAAAGCAGATACCCAGAATGTACAAATGTCTAATAGAATTACTAATACTGATTTAATAGCTGCTCTTTTAGTTGATTTAGCACAATGTTGTTTTTTGGAAACACAATTTCTTCCAGTGTGCGTCTGCACTCCACTAACCTTGTGCAGTCTGCATCACTTGAGCCCTTAATGTGTACTAATTAATGAAGCTACGCTTAACTTACGCTGCTTCTGCACGGAGCGCTTAAAACACACAGAATGGGAAGAGTTTTGTTTTTTTAATTACGATTAGCTACAGAGTGTTGTATCAACCCCATTCAAACATGAGAAAATCCTGTGTGAGGTTTGTCCTATTCAAATTTAAAATCAGACACATGTGCATAACACAGGCTTGGTTACAGATGTTCCTTTAAAGCTGCTCAGTGGGAAGTTCAAACAGAGTAAGCTTAGTGTGTGAAATTCGGAGTATTGACACTCGAGACCCCCTGAAAGACTTAACAGCAAAACTACCGGGGGGTCTTTGGAAGAATCTTAAAAAAAGAATGTCTTTTTAAAAGCTTAATATGTCCAGCAGTATTCATTATTCAAATTGCATGACATTTATTAAAAAATATAAACACAGAAAAATATTCTTATGGTGTTTCCTCTATTGAATATCCCGCTATTTTAGTTATGGGTGGCGCTGTTGCAAATGCACCGCAATGCAAATGTTATGTAGTTTAAAGAATGTTGCGTTGTCCTTTGACATGAAGTGAAGGCAGCTAGTTAGTTTGGTTTCTATGGTTACCTCATTGGCTGCACTTTGAAAGGTTATCGGGGTCAAAGTTGAAATCATTTTGATCTTTGAGCGGTCGGGCTCCGGAGGAAAAAACGCGGCACAGCCAGCGCAGAGCTGTTTGGCCACTGATCATGTGAAGGCAGCAGAAGTGACCTGCCGGCTGCTCCGACAACGATGCAAGGAGGCTACGAAGAAAGATATACAAGCACAGGGACAGCCAAGCCAACTCAAGGTCAATGGAAATAGACTATGAGATAGAAAAGAAACTGTCCCATTCAGCTGCATTGATCAACAGGGTAACTTTCTTCAGAAAACGACTCTCTCTACACCATGGCAAAGGAAAGGCCAGCTTATTAAAAGCTCAACCCCCTCATGACATTGCAGGACTTTGATGGCACCGAAATCGGCAATATCCCAAAAGAAATCTGTCCATGCTTGAGCAGAAATGATTGGCCGCTTTGCAAAGGAAATGCACTGAAATCTTGTCTCCGAAGTGAAAACAAATGAGATCAAGGGTAAGCGTCACAATTGAAGAGAGTACCGTGATTGTATTTCAAGGTATTTCACAAACAAGGTACAAAGTTTGTATTTTTAATGATTCACGGGCCTTTAGTCCAACATGGAGATGCTCTCGCTTTGAATTCATCTCGAAGTTCAGTCTGTTTCTCTGTAAATGGCACGATTCAGGCCAGCTAGTGGAAAATCCCATTTAAAGGTGGAACCAAATGGATTTTGTTGTGCCGATACAGCATGGAGGGAAAATGACATCACCATATGGCTCTCCGATGAACCTATCATAGCGTTTTCACCTGCGTTTGTGCTCAATATGTTGTGTTGTGCAGCACTTTGGGGAGTATACAAAGGTAGGCAAGTTAATTACAGAGCTTATTTTTCCTGGACCTCAGCATGTTCCCGCTACTTTTTATTCTCCTGGCAGAGATTTTATCATTAAATAAATACAGATACAACAACCTGCACCAGTGTTAAGCCGAAGTAAACACATGAGTTGGGCAAAAACGGAAGCACCTGCACAATGTAATACAACGCAATACAACAGAGCTATAATGAACTCAACCCTTGCCAATATTTTTTTTTATATATATATATATATATATATATAAACCCCTGTGAAAGTCACTGATCAGAAGCTTCACATTATGCGGTTGTTCCTATAATGGGGGGCCAGGCTCGGAGTTTTAGCTGTACAGTCAGAATGCAGAAGCCTTGGTACGACACTGATAACAAAAGCATGAAGAAGTTTGTGAAGAAGCACATTTAAGTTCAGCAGACAGAAGATGAGAAAATGTGATGATGCTCTACTGGGTGAAATGTGCCCAGCAGGTGATCATCAAACTAACTAAACTAACTTTTATTGTGAAGCACTCCGAAGGAAAGCAAAGTGTTCATTAAAAATGTGTCTACGTAACAAAAAATAAAACTTTCTGGCCTTTCTTTTTGTTTTTTTTTGTTCTAACTTCTCAGCGAAGTTACTGCGTCCTGCTGTTGTGTGGAAAACTGCTTGTGCCGTGTGCTGCATGAAATCAAAGGCAGTCACCCAATTATTTTGACTTCTTTATTAAAACAGCAGGATTTTGTTTATCTGCACTGTTAACAGGTACACCGGTTGTTGTTTTTTCCGACAAAGTAGCTGCACAAGGTGTGTCGCTGTAGTTTTCATCCGTACACGCTGTTACCTCCAGAATCAAAGGGTGTTGCCAAAATCTGCCTTTTTTTCGGATGCAGCAGGCTACCTCCGAGCCACAAGACATTTGAAGTGCAGACAGCGAGTGCCCCTCTCCTTCCTTTAAAAAAAAAAAAATTAAATACATGTGTTGCTCTTCTTCTGTTGCATTTCTGGTAGAGTGGCTGCTTGAGACACGTTTGTTAAACATATTTATCGTTACCACCAATAAGCACAGGTGTCGCCAAATCAGTCTCTCAATCTTAAGGGTTTTTCCAGGGATTCAAGGTTCATTTATTGTCATTCTGCAACACCGGGTTGCAGAATGACCTCCTCCGATGCCGCTATCACAGCCCATACGTCGCTCCAATAATAAAGATGAAAAGACAACAATTAAAAACAAATGTAGGGAAGGTCATGGGAGCTGCCAGCCACCGCATCTGCTTGCTCCATCGTCACAACTATAACTCTAAACATACTATAACGACTGTAATTCTCTGCACCATCAGTGAGCCCGAGCAGAGTGCTCTGGTTTAGAGTTCAGTGCTTCAGCCATTTTCAGGTACGATGGCAGTTGGCCTGCCCTTTGTGCAGACAAATAAGCCAGCAAATCCATGTGAACTGACCATAATGTATCCCCCTGAAAGCATCGTCTTGGTTTCATAGATACCCTGACATCATATCAAGTTATACCATCTTCCTGAAATGACTCCGGCCAAATCAATACAACCCAACACAGCTCCACTTAACCTCGTACGATTCCAACATGAAAATGAGTTTGATGTCCCTTCTGAGGCGCTCGATGTGAGCCAAATGAATTATAGAAACGTCCCTGGGTGAACTCCACATGACTCCAGCTGCAACTCGATAACTTAACACGTGATGATGACTTCAGTGACCCGAAGGTGAGCGGAGCAGACGTGGGGATTTGACACGCATGGTGGACACCCCTATAGAGTCCATATGGACCCATAATCCAGTGACTACAAAGAGCTGTGTGTGTGTGTGTGTGTGTGTGTGTGTGTGTGTGAGCCAAACAAAGCAGAAAAAAGTACCAACACTTGAACAACACATTGATTAGGTTGCACTATATACAATTGCTGCAGATATGCAAGTGTGTGTGTGTGTGGGGGGCCTTTGGCAGAGTTATACATTTTCTTCCTCTATATATCTTTGAACCTACATACACACACACACACACACACACACACAAAAACCTTCTGTGAAGTCGAACCTCGCTGTGTGCGACTCCAGTGAGGCGAAAGTATGTATGTATGTATGTATGCGTGAGAAGTGGAAAATCAACATGGCCAGTCTGTATCACATACCCCGGGGGAATAGGCTAATCAATAATGCAGCGGACTGCAATACATCTACTCTTGTCTCACACACACACACACACACACATGCCGCTGTTCCGAGGGGGCTGTTTCAATGTGTTCGAGCCGTTTGTGTAACAGAAGGAAAGAAAGAAAAGGGTGTGTGTGTGTGTGTGTGTAAAAGTGCACACTCATGCACACACACACACATACTCTCACTTCGCTGCAGGGAGCTGAGGCCCTTCCTGCAGGTGCGGTTGATATTGTGAATGTAAATCCATAAGGCTTTGTGAGGCTTCAGCACACAAAGCCTGCAGCATCAGTTATGATACTGCAGATTCTTACCAAGACTCACAGCTTATAGATTCATCTTATGGAACAGCTCTGTCTAACATTTTACTGTTATCCTGCACTTTTATAGACTTATCTGCTCATTTTTATTGCATTTTTTAGATGCATACGTGATTGTCTTAACTGAACCGAGAATACAAACCTGTAAGAAAGTGGACCTGTGTCTGAAACAAATCTGTTTAGGGAAAGATTTGTGGTTGCAAATTACAAGTAGTTAAGTAGTTGTAATTGCCTCAACCTAACCTTGACTATAAAGATCAATAGCTGCTCTTAACTCTGAGAAAGTACAACTTTTTAATCCTCGTCTCAGTACAAAGAGTAATAACTGACATTGACCTGACTTTAATAATGGAGGTGTATGTAGAAAAATATTAGAGTGAAAACGAAGGAAAAAGAGAGGGGTATGGCAGGGGTATGGCCCTGTATCCAGCCATCTTAATGCAATGATGCGAAAAAGCTCAATAGCCAGGATGGCAAAAATGGCCGCCCTCCAAAAATAACATGCATAACCTGTGACATGACTAAACGGGACTAAACCAAAACGCGGCATGTCGAGGATTATCATTCATCGCTAATAACAACACCCTCCATTCTTCTCGTAACTTCTCGCCGATTTCTTTCCAAAGGATTACCAAATGCAACAAAGAAATGCAGCCTTCTTTTGCCTAAACACATTTAAAAGGACACATTTGGAACTTGCCGCAGCGTTTCGCATCCCATTGGTCGAAATTGGTTCCAATTGTTTAATGGTGCAGTTGGATAATGTTTGTGAACTCAACGAAGAAAAATACACTGCAAGGTGTGAATAATCTAAACTGTTCAGAATGTTACCAGCCTTGAAATGTTCTTACCGTAATTTCTGGACTATTCAGCGCATCTGAATATAAGCCACACCCACTGAATTTAAAAAAAAAATGTATTTTGTACATAAATAAGCCGCACATGTCTATAAGCCGCAGGTGCCTACCGGTACATTGAAACAAATGAACTTTAACGAAACACGGCTTGGAACAAAAATAAATAGGCCTTTAAACGCCTTCAACTTGAAAGCTGCATCATATGCCTTTCTCCGTGTCTTTGCCATGATGAGGGTGACAAAATGACCGTAATCAGAATCGTGACCATTAATAATGTCCGCTGTTTAAAATGTCCGCTGTTCATAATGTCCGCTGTTCATAATGTCCGCTGCTGAAGACATTCCAAAAACTAATAATGCAATTGAAGGTTGGCATAATGTTTTTAGAGGTTCATTTGGTACACTGAATGAAACACCGAGAAATTTCGTAAAAAAGTTAATTACCGTAATGAACGGGAAGTTTGAGCGCGCTCAATTTACGTCACATTATGTGACGGTGCTCAGTTTTTTGGCGACATGAAGCTTGTGAAAGCGGGAAAAATCCATAAATTAGCCGCGTCATTGTATAAACCGCGAGGTTCAAAGTGTGGGAAAAAAGTAGCGGCTTATAGTCCGGAAATTACGGTAATCATTACACTGGGATACACATCACAATGCTATTATTGTTATTTGCCATTTTTCCCACTCGTACTTGTACGTGTTGACTATTTGAGAGAAACTTGCTGATGTAAAGCGGCTGATCTCTGTGAGGCTGGGTTATCATTTTAGGGAACACTGGGAACATTCTAAATTTGGATTTCAGGTCATCTGGGGGATACGCCTTTTTAAATTCTTCAGGGGAGAAATATTTTAATCTTAAACTATCAAGTTCAACTATCAAATGTTTGGTACAAGTGAAGTGTTTTTGTGTTTTCTGGTTTCTTTTTTTTTTTGCACCACTGTTATACAACAGGAAACATTTCAGCTTTGCATTAGACACTGAAGATGACCAATTTAGTAGCAGAGTTAATGTAATGCATGTCGACAGAGAGAGAGAGAGAGAGAGACAGAGAGAGACAGACAGACAGACAGACAGACAGAGCGACTGCAGTACCCGGGTTGACTCTCTCTCTTCCTCTCCTGATTTCCCTCTATCTCTCATGATGAATGAGGGGATCTGTTGTAAATCTGGGCTGGTTAGACACACAAGTGCATGCATGGACAAACACACACTTGCTATCACACACACCCTCTCCACACACACACACACACACGCATGGAGGTGGTGAATCTGGGCTGGTTGGTTCTTTTATAAACGAGCTCTGCTGTGCAGGGAGGGCTGCAGTGATGACGCTGCAGAACCAGGGCGCCGTCACACGCACACACTTAAGAGTCAAGCACACACACACACACACACACACACACACACACACACACACACGGAAGAGTGAACACCCCCACAGCCACATGCCAACCCTGTCTCCTGAAAAATGACGTCCCCCCCCAAACAACGAAACTACATTCTCGATTACCTTTGGAGGGAAATATATTTTCTCCCGGGTTACGGTCGCAGTTTTGAACACGATGTGAGTTGAAGACAAAGTGACTTGGTTAGGTTTAGTGAAAGATCGTGGCTTTGGGTTAAATAAGTATGTCGGTTACATCACTTAAAGGCCCAGTGTGTAGGGTTTAGTGGCATCTAGTGGTGAGGTTTCAGAAGACCCGACTGCTCACCCCTCCCTTTCCAGTCCTGTCGGAGAACTAAGGTGGCCTTCAGGTAACGTAGAAACGTCCCAGCAGAAAAAAGGCCCTCGACAGAGCCAGAGTGTGCTCTGTTTGTTCTGTGCTACTGTAAATATATGGCGGCGCAATATGAAGCACTCCTTGTAAGAGGCCCCGCTCCCCTATGTATATCTGAAGGGCTCATTCTAAGTTCAGCAAAACACAACGATTCGTAGATTCAAGTGATTACACACTGAACCTTTAGTTCGCGTACGTAATTTAAATCAAGTCGACGCTAACTTTTTGTTTCACACCGGACCCGAACAACGGCCTCCTTTTGGTTTAAGTCCTTTATTGTTGTTTTTTGACCTATCCATCCACCCGACGCAGACTCATACGGACACGTGTTTGTGATGTGTCAAAAACCGACGTAGTCGGGGAGAACACACATATCCCTCAAAACGTGATTAATGTGAGAATAATCAATATGTAAACTGTTACAATGTGCCTTATTGTGTCCTTATTTAGATGTAATATGTGATATGCAAGATGTTATTGAATTAAGTAACTTAGTGGCCAATCTACTGTGAAATAAGAAGCAATATTTGTAAACTGTGAAGTGGAAGAGTACACCTCCTAAAAGGGTCTAAAAAGATCTGATTGGAGCAGAGAAGCGCTGAGAGGTGTGGACACACCTAAGTGCCAACAGGGGGCCAATAGGACCTGGCCCCAGCCAACCAATGGGAGAAGACTATACCTGAAAGGCGGCGGGTATAAAATATGTTGTAAACTAGAGATCGAGGCCGTTCTGTGGATCTGTGAGACAGAGTAACTACTTAAATGTGGTCTGTGGAACAGTGAAATGGGGCGGTCCGCAGCTGCGTACTTTTGTAATGCTCATCACATCATCATCGAATAAATATCATTTACCTGAAGAGAAGTTTTCCTAAATTGTTTCCTACGCATCTCTATTTCAAATTATAAGAACACGACATTGACAACACAGTCTCATTGTATGGGAACGGAGTTTTTAGGAGAACAGACTGCACACGCACAAACGTGTGGTCTGAAATATCCAGAAACTACCTAATGTATTAAATCAAATTTAAAATTAAAAAACGAAATATCTTCAGTCGCAGCGCTTGTTTTACTTTCAATAACATGGTGTTTGTTGAATATCATTAGAAAACACGAGAGTTGTAAGAACAAATAAAAATATATATATATATATATATATATATAAGAAACTGTACATTTCCTCTCAATGTACTAGAACATGTAAACACAATGCTAAAGTGGGAATCATGTATAGTATCCTACAACATATACAACTGCCATGTCCCGGTCCCTTGTCTAATTTATGTTCTCCTTGTGTTTCTGTTTTACTTTAACCCCTGTTGTCTGTGGGTCGTGCTTTTGGGTCCATTTCCTGCTGACACCAGAGCAACACCCTGACAACGCCCAGCAAGTTCAAAACCTGACTCCTAAGAATATTAAACCAAAATAAATGAGTAACCCCAGCCCCTCTACGCTGTGATTGATTAATGCATGAATATAAGCTGTGCACTGTGCACGCAAACGCGCATCTGCTCTCCTCATCTCCACCGTGCACACGCTCCATATACCTCCAACGGTTTGGCTTTTCATCAGTAAGCACTGACCCACTGTTAATGTTTCGGAGTGAAAACTCCAGTAACTGCTGATGTTGCACTTCCTTTATCACCCCAAATCATCCTCTGTTGATCAAAGTGAATATGTGAAACATAATGCCGCGTTACTCTTCGCCTATCCATCTGTTTAAAGCTGAAATTGAAGTGTTCCAAGTTTATACCAAATGATGATATCATAGTAAAATTAATTATATTTGTTCAGCTTCTCACCTTATACCCTATGCATGAAAATAGATTTTTTTTTCCCAATATGGAGACCACTACATTAATCCAACCAGCAATATTTTACATTACAAAGTCACACAGTATTTGTATAAATGTATATGTTCCTCCTAATGCCGTGTCTACAGCCCAAATAGTTAAAAACAGTGTACTAAATATATATATATATATATATATATATATAGCCCTCATTCCCTTCCCATGGAGATTTCCCTGAGGAAGACCTGTAGTTGTTCTACATGTCACTAATAAAATTAAAGGTAGCTGTGACTGTAGTTACTCCTATTCTACTGAGGTTTTGTGGCACACACCTACTTTAACTTACTTGCAAATTGAAAGAAACCATAATCATCATTGAGCCACCAGATCTATACCCAATTGAATTTTCGGGTGATGTGGTAGACGGCGTTCTCCATCGTCATCCTCGTTATGTTTTTGGAAGAGTGCTGTTCACGCCTCCTTCCCCACGGAATCTACAACGAGGAGCACTGAAGCAGCTCGTTCGGAGTGCATTCAAACCATCCACTGACGAGTAACTATCGGTCAAAGTTCCCCTCCGTCTTTCCATTCTTCTCAACTAACCACTGTGAAAATGACATGAACAATCAGACACGTGACACCAACTAGAGGCTGAACATTTTACATGTCGGTATAAAACGATGATTCAAAAACAATGAGGTTCCTGTCACATGAAGGATCTCTGACGCTTTTTATTTACTTGCAAGTTCTCCAACTCTTTATATAAACCTCTATGTGAAGGTAAAAAAAACTATAGTTAATACAGCGTTTACAGTGTTTCATGTCTTGGAAAGCAATAAATAGATAGAAAAAACATAACTAACACACACACACAGTCACACTTGCTGAGACATAAAACGGCTCCCATCTGAATCCTCACCTCAGGTTCAGGATATTGACCTTGTCATCAGAGCACAGTGACCCTTGAGCAACAAATAATGAACGGTTTGACATCAAAAAGTGCTGAGACAATACAAGCTGACAGCTCTGATGGCCTCACACTCAACATTGTGTTCCCGTGTTTGGAGTTCTACCCTGTTCAGTTGTCTACGTGAATCATATTGAACCGTCATCAAGGACTGCATCAAAAACCAGCAGCAAGTCTGTGCCTCTGTGTGTGGAACCTTTTATGGGATTATGAGCGTTTCCAAATTCATTTAATGGCGGGAGCTTTTCTTGGGGGGGGGAACCTAGACAATCCAGGTGATACTTGGTGAAGTCTATGTTTTGTTTTCTTAGCCGTTCATTTGTGTCCACAGGTCCCACCCATGGAGGGGGATGGGGTTGTGACGTCCGTTGTGTCTTCTTTTAGCTACGCTAGCTGTGGGGCTCCAGGCATAGCAACACTGATTGGTTGCTCGGTCCACCACTTTGGTTTGAAATATTTTCCCATGACATCGAGTTGATTGTCACCGAATTTGGCAGTGACAATCCCCAGAGGATGAATCCTGATAACTTTGTTCGTCCACTCACTTTTCCCTTGGTGCCCACAGGAGGTTGACATTTTTTTGGTTTAATGCGAAAATGTCTTGACAACTGTTAGAAGGAATGCCCCTTAAATTTGGCACAAACATTCATCGTCCCCAGAGGATTCATCGAGGCTTTGTGGTTCCGGATCTAATGTTTGTGGCAGGTTTTTTTTCAATATCCAGTAAAATGTCTCAACATGTACTTGACGGATTGGCACAGACTTTAGTGCAGACTTTCATGTTCCCCTCAGGATGATTTACAATAACTAACTAACATGTTTTCATCCAGTGCCAAAGAACCTGGTAAATCAGAAGGATCCTTTTAAATGTGATTATTGTATAATAACAGTCAAACTGTTTCTAAATGACGTCAAGTATATATTTGGCATTTCTCTAATTTAATTTCTCATTGGCCAACATATGTTGATGTTGATGCCAATATAGAAGCGATAAACTAATATCAACCCTGCCGATATATCGGTCTTGTCTGTTTTAGTCAGTTGTCAGTTTTATTCCACTTCCTCCCCGGTTTCCTTTTCTTCCTTCTCCCTATCTCTCCCGTCACTGTCCTTTTTTTTTTTTTTTCCTACAGGGGCCTCGGGGTGGACTCGATTGTGCCTTGAGAAGAGGGGACACTCCCTTCATCCTGACACTCGTCTCTTCGGGCTCACTGGTTTGCACATTGCATGTATTCTTTAACCCTTCCTGAAGTGTGCTTGTGCTTAGTTAAAATAGCTCCTGCACAGCCCAGATTCATCACCACGGCTTCCTCTTTCAGCTGTCGCCTTCTTTAAAAATGCCTTCAAGTTATATTTCTTTCCCCTGGGAAGCCTCGGCGTGACTGTGCTGTCCTCGTATCTCTGCCCAAGGTAAGTTGCAATACGTTGAGGATAAAGATGGGGATCAGAAGTGAGACCAAACAGCGGTAAAGCGGGGTCTGCGTTGGGCCGTGACAGTAAAGAGCTGAGTCACGGAGCAAAACTCCCAGTTCAATCATCAATCTTCATTCCAATCCTCACCTGTGTTCTGGCTGGAAGAATGAGATTGCGGGCTGCAGAGAAAAAAAAAGGGTTTTTCAACAGTGCTTCTCCTGTGAAAATTGAATAGAGCCAATTGGAAGAGTTTCTGGGACCTGGTAGGAAAAAGATTCTACTACGAGTGAGATAATAAACCTTTTGTTTCCACTCACTGAGGGGGGTGAGAAGGAAAAAGAAATGTATACGGAAGACAAAACAGCTTGTTATCCCTGGAATCTATGTCCATTTACAGTTACACACCTTGCGATTACCGTATCGATGCATTATGTGGCTGGGAGTAAAAGTAAAGGTTTAGGTGTTGTAGTAGAAGCCATAATAATTATGTAGCAAGCTGATGCAATTTCTGTTGAACCAGCCTTCGAATACACATCAGTTACGCTGCTTGTTTTTTTTTTTTCACATGCACTGTGATTAAAAACAGTGTCTTCATTGCGGTTGCATCCTTTTTTTTTTGTTATTGGTAAACGATTTAATAGTGTCTTACATAGCAGTGAAAACAGCCGCCTGTTAGGCAGTGTGACCGTGTGTCTAAGGCCCTGGATTAAGGCTCTCCGGAGGTGCAGATTGATATCCCCCCCAGTTTGGTCCTGCAAACTATATGTCCAGAATTTGAAAAGTCACTGGGACATGTGCATTTTCATGATTTAAAAACACTGCTCATCCGTGAAACTGGCAGCACTGTTCCCCGTTAACATCAGCGTGGACCTCCAGTCAAGTTTTCATCCATATTTCTAGCAAATCTGAATTCCCAAACAATGAGGAAAACATAATGGTTAACATGGCTTTTTTTTTAATTTGAAATGTATGAATTTACACTCTCTTCATCGCTCTGATGGTTTTCATTTGCTGCAGTTTTTAGTCTCTTCAGTGGAGCGGAAGCGTCAGTTGACATTTAAGTCACATGCTTCATGTACTTCATGATTAAATTAATTACGTCTGTTTCTGTCCCGACAGCTGCCTCAGATGTTGTTATTTTATCCAGTCCGCGCCTCCGTCCTCGTCTCCAGCCACTTCTCCCTTCCCCCCAGGCCCATGCAGGAGCTCTCCAGACCTGCCGTTCTCCGTCCATCCACCAGATGCCCTCAGACTTTCCTTTCGGTCACCTGACTCCGACAGCCGCCTGCTCACCTCATCTCCTCTGACTCTGATTACTATTAAACTGCTGGGCTGTTCCAGTCTGCCTGGTTGTCTGCATGTTGGTCCTTTCCCCTTGCTGCCTCACTCACGCACCCCCATGACAGTTTCCACTGCTGTTTGTCACATTGGGCTTTTATCGATACACTAACTTTTCCAAGTAAGGCAAGCATCCAAACTTCACAGGCAGTATTTCAAGTTTCCAGCATTTTTTTGCTTCTTCTACTTGGAGTTTTTTCTGACAAATTGAAAATGAACATCAGGTGGAAATTAAAGGCTGTTTCTGATCGTCTGATCCTCATGTCAACTGTACCCTAATTGCCGTGCACAGAAGTTTTAGGACGAGAGATGTTAAAAAAGCGTTTGTTGTTGAAGGTCATTTTAATTTTTTTATTTCCCATTAAGGATATTTCTTTGTATGCTAACATGTATACTTTCAAATCTCTACTTTTAGATGGAAATTCATTTTTAAATGACCTTTTTTCAATGCACCCCTTTTTTCTACATGCTAGTGTACCAAGTGTGTGTGTGTGTCCACTCTGTGACCCGGCGGATTTAACGGCAGATGTAGAAAAGCTGTCGAGGTGAGAAGCCGACACGTTTAAAAAGGTGAGCAGAACGCGGATCTTCTGGTGCTGGTGTCCATGGTAACCGCAGAGAATCCTAGTGCTGAATCTAAAAAAAGGTTGCAGAACACTGCAGCCGGCTGCAGAGTGGGAACAGAAGAAGAAGGTGAGGAAGGGAAGCTGACTCGCATAAAGAGGAAACGCCATATCATATGGGCAAATGAGGGAATAATAACACACACACACACTTTATCTTGTTACATGGTTGCATATAAGAACTGTTGCAAAGAGCTATATTGCTTTGGCTAAATTGTTTTACCAGTGTCAGAATTTATTAAGACAACAAATGCAGTAACAGAGAAAAAGAAGATATTAAGGTGGGTATGGAAGAAGACTTTTTCAGGAGTTTAGGAAAGGAGAGCGAGAGCAGTGTGTGTGTGTGAGTGTGTGTGTGTGTGTGTGTATATATTTGGGCCAGGAAAACTAATGAAGTCAATATTTCTACAACTTGACTCAATTTATCACCAGCCTACAATATTCAGACTCTGCACAAAAAAAAAACACACCAACCAAATGTAATAGAAAAATAAAGCCAGTGTACTGTATACAACGTGTGAAACAATTAGGTTACCATGACCCTCGATACGGTAATTCCCCAATAGGCACACAAGGCATGTCTCCTGTAGCATACACAGGTGCCTCCATCCAATCTGAAAAGTTGTATAATAAAATTCTAGAACCTGACAATCTGATAAGCAGCGAACAACACACAACTATAGGGTGTTGGAGAATCAAAGTCTTCATTAAGGGCTTTTGGCACATAGGTGCTCCAAGTGTAAATCAAAAATGCTCCTATTATGTCTGCAAGACACACACACACACACACACACACACACACACACACAGGTAGACCAAAGTTCTCCCGAGAGTGATTATTAACTCAAATGTCAAACTGGGAGACAACTGCAGGCTTAATAAAAACTTGTTTGTTGCCGAGTTTACACTTATCTTGCCCTCCTACATCCATCACTTAGGACTCTGCAGTGGGATGAAAACCCATTTTCTCCAAAAACATCAGCTGTCCACAGAATTGGAAAAAGAAGAAAAGAGCCGGCGCCGCCTCTGCTGTTCCAGTTCATGCTGGGGCCTTTCAAGATGTAGAACAGTCTACAGCCGCGCTCGCTGCTCTTTGAGGCTGTACGCAGCGAGGCTTTGAGCTAAACGCTAACGTGCTCACGCTCACAATGACAATGTTGACGTGCTGATGTTTAGCAGGCATGTTTGCCATGTGCACCATCTCAGCTCAGCCTGCTAACATTTGCTAATAAGCAAAAAAGAACAAAGTATAGCTGAAGCTTATGAGAATGTCGTTATTTTTTAAGCCGATAGCCTCTCTTAAAGAGGTACTGCCATAAAGCAGTCTGCTTTTTTTTTACATTGAACCAAGCAATGCCCCCCATTCCGTGTTTGTACATTTTGCAAGGCGGAATAACGGTGCAACATTCCTGGCACCATGAGTACCTGTACAAAATATGACAATCCCTCCAACACCTGTTGGCGGATGGACCTACTGACAAACAATATTGTTATCGATAGTGCCACACTGTTAACAGGGCTAAAACTGGAAAACTAAGTATATTTGAGTTCAGAAAAGAGGCAAAGACTGTTGGTAAGTATCTGGATGTGAACCAAAAGATTGAATACTGAAATTCTTTAATTTCCGAAGAAAAAAGAGAGAAACTCAGATTACGGCTGACAAAGACACACACTTCATTCTCTGCCCAGGACATTACTCCACTATATCTTCATAGAATGAACTGCACAGTATTAACACTCGGCTACTATACTACTGCCAACACCAGGCAACTACACTACTGCCGACGCCAGGCTACTACACTACTGCCGACACCAGGCTACTACACTACTGCCGACAGCAGGCTACTACACTACTGCCGACAGCAGGCTACTACACTACTGCCGACACCAGGCTACTACACTACTGCCAACACCAAGGCATCACAGCAGTCAGACAGCAAGAATAATTTGTTAGGCCTCATGATGGTTGAAGCTTAAAAAATGTATGTTGAAAGCAAAGTGGTCCTTTGTCACGTCAGTCCCTCATATTAGCAGTAACAGATATAATATTGTATATAATATAATACTGAATGGAGAAATGCATGAAGAGAAAAATAATTCACAAAAAGAATTTAGAAATCTAAATGTGCAAGCCGTATTGAGAATAGTATGGTGAACAGAATGTCAATTTGCATTCATTTTCATTCAGATTAAGGCCCGATGTGCATGTGGTTGCCCATGTGAAGAAGGGCCGACATGACTCATGCAATAGGTAGGACAAATGTAGAGAACGCAAAATCACTCTTGTGTGTCACAAATCTGTTTCGAATAAGTGTTCAATATATGTTTTCCATTGTCATTTCTCAATATTTTTGACTTCATAAATGAAATTCCAGCAGACGACCCACACGTTTCTCAAAACCTGGGCACATAGGACGGAAACTGCTCTATATCCAATGGCTCAATACCTCTGTGTAAGATGGAGGTAAACGACTGCCTGTAACAGTTGTCAACATGCCCTTGAGCAAAGTATTTAACCCCCAACTGTTGGGGTAAGTGCTCTGGGACCTGTGAGAGCTCCTGGCTGTAAATGTGTAGCAGACTGCTGCATTCCGCTGGCTGTATTGACAAGAGGGTTTTCTTTTTTTATTCATTGTTTCCCGGATTTTTTCTTTTCTTCTGACAATTTCACTTGCATCGGAAGATCACTTTAGAAGTTTTCCAAAGTTTAGAACAGAAAAAGAAGTTTAAACAAGCATAATAATAAAAAAAAATAAAAAAATGTTTTAATAGTGCCCCGCAGCATAAGAATGAACACAATACCAATGATTCAACAATTACTGTGCCAAATGCTTCCACACCTCGTTTTCCAGCCCGTACTCTGCTCAAAAACAAATCCTCCCTGTCCTAATTGATCCGCGAATACATCAACGTTATGTGACAATCCCTTAAAAAAGGTTCCCTAAATCTGGATACATTACAAAACTATTGTCTGGGCCTAAAAGGGTTTGCAGTGTGTCCCTGAAAACGAGCAGGAATAATCAGACAACATTCCCCTGCCGAACAGAAGGAGCCAAGTGCTCAGTGAAACACCAGCGGTGCCAACTGTCCCATTACTAGAGAAGAAATATTGATCCAAACTGTTTGCTCACTTTATTCTACCAAACAGTGAACAGCTTGTGTCCTACTTAGAAAGACACAAAGTGAACAAACAATCAGATGTAACCTTTTCAATTCTTGAAAACGTCAGCCCACTCATGACCTGAGGTTCAATTCTTAGAAACTGACCCTGTGGTGACACTAATGCCTCTAACAAGAGAGCTTCATCATGTATTATATTTAGGGCCATACCTTTAAAAAAAATACATTCTCGATCTGTTTAATACTCGTATCAACAGGGAAGTGGAAAAATATTCTTGCTTTGCGCAAATGCGTGCATAATTATTGTTTGAAATCAATTCAACGCAAATGTCTATTGTCGACAAGCGCGACACCAGACATTTAGTAGTTGTTACAAATACTAATGAAGTTCTCGATTGCCAATATTTATTTAAATATGTGCTTTGATTTAAATAAATAAAAACTTGCCATTAGTTGTTTTAATTAAGTATTCAAGCTGCTTAGAGCTAGGAAATTTAATTATTATTTATTTTTTGCTGTGAAAACGTCTCCTTCAAACAACGGTATTTTGTCAAGTTTCTCGACAAAAACATTATATCATTTTTTAACACATCATTATATCGTTATAATTTACCTTCGCCCCAAAAGTAATTTTTACCGAATAGACCATGAACGCAGCATAATGACTCCAGTCCGTTGACGTTCGGCGTTAGCTCCATGCAGCTAACCGCTAACGTACCCTAGCTCTCCTGCCGATTTCAACACGGATTTGTTCCCAGTGTAGCATTATCAGGGGAAAAAAGGGTGCTCCATAACACCAGCCTGCTTTTATGCCTTTAATGCTGGCGTTAGACAAATTTTGCATTAACGCGCTATGATCACGTTAACTTTGACAGCCCTAATCATATATTTTTCTATCAATCTTTCTGTTGTATAACGAATTAAACGACATAAAGTGAAAACGCATATGGGAGGCAAAGGGTGATGACAGGCAAGCGCCAGAATGGCCTTGTGGTGATAAAACATTGAGGCTTCAGTTTTCTTTTTTTTTTTTTCTTCATTTTGGAACAAACAGTTTCCGAGCCATCACCCCAACACATAATGAATAACTCCCCTGTGACACACGGGCACGGAACTTCAACGCAGGTTTAAAACGAAATAGGAACAACCTGGGCTGACAGTGACTCAGCCGAAGTAGTGACCAAGGGACATGAAAGTCCAAAAACAAGGAAAACACACGCACACTCACAAACACACACATCTCTTACATTTTGCTCAGGGCTTTATCCCATTTTAATGCACTGAGAAGGTCAAGCTATCAAAAAGTTGTTTGATAGAATAATGAGATGATGCATGGGTACCTGAAACACTCGGACAGCCCTCGCTGTCCAGCCTGTTTACAGCCTCTCTCAATTATGTTGTTTTGCTTGCCAGGCGCAGAGACGGAGTGACCGCTGACATTTAGTGGGGATTGCAATAGTCTAATTACATTTACTGACATGAATAATAATATTGGAGATTATGGTGTTCAAATTGCCCTTTTCTCAGTGGAAATAGTCCATTTAATTTCCTACGAGGAAAACCAAACACGTGGGGTTAATCATGTGTATCCTTTTCTTATGAGCAACAAAAAATATATGTATATGTGATATGATCCTCTGCAATTCAAAGCTCATTTGGTCCAATTTGATTCAGCTGTGATATAATAAAGATGCAGGTCAGATTCAACACGATTTCATATTTTTGACTTGTCCAATAATCAATATATAAGTTAGGACAAAGTCTAAGGCTCCAGTCGAATAGTCAAAAGAATGATGTCCTGTGTCTTTTCTCAACCGCCTTTCCTTGACCTCGATGGAAATAAGGTCATGGAAAGATGAGAAGGAGAATTAATAAGGACTTAATTAAAGGAACAACTGACTCTGCTACCTCCGGGCTACAGACTGTGTCTAAGACTTTCCCTGGTCTAAGGAAAGCAGCACACGCCCTGACCATGTTCGGATTGATTTACGGCTGAGAGTCAGCCCCCTCCACTATGAACAATATTAAAACCAAGTCCCAATCCGACCCGGGGCTCAGCTGTGAGCACCTACACATGTGCATGAGAAAGGCAAAGATTCAATCTACCGGCAGGGCGGTCACAGGCCCATCTTCTCTCTATAAAGAAGAAGAAAAAAAGTCAAAAGTAAAAGAAATTATTCAGAAGATGTTGTCTTTTTATTGTACTTGAAATGCAGGCCCTAAATTAATTGTGCTAGACATTTTATATTATATTTTAAAAGTAACACAAGTTTAAATAATATATATATTTATATATATATATATATATATATATATATATATATTTTTTTTTATTATTATTTTATTTCAAAGGGACCATGCACAGTTGAAAACGTAAATGTCACCATTCGATATGCTGCACCAGATTATAGCTTTAGGCTAATTCGCGGGTCAAAACGAAGAAGGCACGATAACAAAATGGTTTAGGGTAAAAACACACACAATGCAGAGCTCCACACAATAGCTCCTCATAAGATGTATGCTTGTCAGATAAAAGTCCAGTCATAAAGACTAAAAGATAGATTTCATGGTCAGTGAGTGCAGGGCTGAGCAGCTTTTACCAGACCTTTTTATATGCATCGCTAACAATAAAGGCACACAGAATGAAAAACAATTTATAATAATTTGAAACATTGTACAGAATGTTTTTTTGGTTTTGATTGTGGCTCAGAGGTAGTGCGGGTCGTCCTTTAGTCACAATTGACTTTTTATTAATTGCTCCCGGTGGGCGGGCCAGCACCTCGCACCGCTGCACCATCGCTGCGCAAATGTGTGTGTGGATGAGAAGCCAATTGAAAAGTCTCGGATCACACACTAAGCCTTCCGGCCTTCTGGCCTTTGCCTCGGTGTGTTGGAGGTGTGATTTGCTCTTCGAAAAAAGGATAAATTAACTGCGTGTGTTTGATTAGAGCAGGTTGAGTGAGAATGAAGCGATGGCCTGAGGGAGGAATGATGCAGAACAGAATTACAACAACACCTGATATAACCCCGACTGACGACGCTGGAACAACGCAGGAGGGAGGGCGGCGTGCACACACCGTTCCTGTCCCTCTCTCCGTCTCTCTGCATGTAAGGCTGCACGGCCCAACACTAACTTCCCTGCTCCCGTCTCTCTGCTTTTCCGTCGCACACACACCAATGCACACAGTCTCTCTCGCTCTCTTACATTCTCTCTCTCTCACCCTCACACACCTGCAATTGCCGCGTGAGCTCTTTTCCGAAATGGGCCACTCGTTATTGTTTTCTTTCTCCTTTTTTAATTATTGTTTTTCTTTAATGAAGAGACAGTCAAACTCGCAACATGGAACAAGCCACTGACCCAGTTTCCTGGCAGCGAGCTTGCTGCTAGCACTGCCATCGCCAATGTGTACAAAAGGACGGGGGGGATGCTTTTTTTTTTTGATGATCACAGTTTAATAACAAACAAGGTGCTTGCCGTACGAGCTGATCCAACAATGTGGAATAAAGAAAAGCTTTATTTACTGGGTGGAAGCCAACACTCACTTGTGGCTCGCACATTTGGCACTGTCAGTGCAGTGACGTGTGTGTGTGTGTGTGTGTGTAGGTTTGATCGGTGCTGTGTTTGTATGCGTGTCTGTGGTGGGGGGGTGGGAATGTGTCATTCATTTCATTTGGGAATGATCATCTGAGCGGCAGAGGTCAAACACAGCTATTTGACGTCTGGTGCCAACGCATTAAAGCTCATTTCCTCTTCAACACACCTCTGTTACTCCTGCTCTGCCTTAAGTGCACTTTTATATGGGATCAATTGGCTCCGTTAATAAATCTGCAAGGAAATGATTGACCATCCAATTATAGCTTCAACACAAAATTATTTCCATTCCAAAATATGACAAAGAGCTACCATATAAGTGGCAAAAAGAAATTAGATTTACGTCTGAACAAAAGCTAGATTTGAACAAAACACTACAGCTATTTTTATTTTAGAGTTTAAATTCTCATACCAACATATCATTTACGTTGTGCCTCATTTCCACTGCATGGTATGGATGCTCCGACATGAGCTCACTCACTTGGAACTGTTCTCTCTTTTTTTGTACAGCTTTGACCTAGGTTCCAAAAGAGCTGAGCCAACAAGGTGGAGTTGGTCATAAAGAATACAGCACGACACAGGGCATCCTGCACAAATAGCCGAGCTACCTTCAATAGCGAACGCAATTTTCTTATTCACTCTAACCAGATTTTTTTTTTTAAATGGCGTCCATACATTACGCCGTAGTCTATTGACGATGTGCAGATATTCCTCTGTTTGGTTGACCACGAAAGGATCCAGCGAGAGGATGGAGCAACTTGTGCTGTGTCACGTTGAAGATGATCACTTCGACAATCAGCTAAGAATCCCACCAACATTGACGGGTACTTTCTGCAGTGGACAGCGAAATTGAGGAAAGTACTGATACCAACAGTGAGTTGAGTTCAGACGAGGAGAGCCGAACCGTGCTGTGGGAATGAGGCATTAGAGTCTGACAGAGTATAAGGTGTCCCAGAGGTTGACTACGCTGACAGAAGATATTAAAGCAGTCAGGAAGAGTTGTCAGGACATTGGATTTTTTTCTAGACATGTCAGGACATCTGATTTTTTTCTAGACATATAAATTGTCTCAAACTAAAAAATGTAGCGAGAATTTGTCTCCTACCAAAGTATTTTGAATGTTACCAGCGCAATGTTACACAGAAAATTTTTTTATTTGTTTATTTACTTTCCTTGTTAGCAGTATCAGAAGACATCTGGCGGGCGGCTGTGGCTCAGGAGGTGGAGGTCGTCCACTAGTCAGAGGGTCAGTGGTTCAATCCCCAGCCTCTGCAGTCAGCATGTTGAAGCCCAAATTGCTCCTGATGGCCAACGGTGTGTGAGCGTGTGAGAATGGTTATAACTGATGAGCATGTGGCACCTTGTACAGTAGCCTCTGACTCTGTATGAATGGGTAAATGCTGATGTGTTGTAAAGCACTTTGAGTGATCACAAATTGGATTGAATTGGAAATGTGCTATATAAATGCAGTCCATTTACATCTTTAAAAAAAATAGTAGTTTGCTGGCTTCAGCAGACAGCGCACTGGGTTTGCATTGGTCGAGATGAGAGTCAGCACCTCCAAGTGTGAGGCCATGGTGTAATGTATAATACCTTATAAGGTAATGATAGACAGTCAATGTGTTTAACACTAAAACACATGGTCTGTCTATCCTTGAGCTTTTTCAAGTAGGTCAAATGTATAAAGTCAGACCTGCAGTGTATGGTAGCCTGATGTGACGCTGGCCAATGTGAGAACGATCAGGCTTGTAGCGCATGGAAGCCTGTCGTGGCGGGGGCCAGTGTAGTATGATCAGGCCTGTAATGAGGGGAAAACTGCAAGCAATGCATGCTTTTAAAAGAGGTTAGACCCAGGTCAGAAACTAATTGTGTCATAAATCACTACGTATAGATCCTTGAACATAAACTTGGGCTGGAATCAAAGAAAAAGAGTGTCATGGAAAAAACCTTACTGTGCATGAAAGAAAGGAGCGGGGACCTTCTGAAACGAGACACCATTATGAACATATGAATTGAACTGTTCGAATAAATAATTAGGGCAGGGAAATTAAATTTCATCTAGCAAAAGCAGGACAATATTGTGTCTAAAAGACAGACTCGAACTGTCTTTGGTAACTGAGTGTTACATGCAACATCCTCGGGTTTTGTTCGGCGTGTTATAGAATAAAACTATTTTTTCAAACTCTCTCTCCTGTGAAGATCTTTTCTTGACTTTGTAATACTTTTGACTCCAATAGCTGCTTAATTTGAACAAAGATACGTGTTGGCGAAGAGACCCAGACTCAGTCAGGTACCCCCCCCGACAGGTTCCCGTATTGCTCCCTCCGGGTTGAGAGTGAGTCACTGCCCCAAGTGAGTGACTTCAATTATCTTTGGGTCTTGTTCACCAGAAAGGGCCAAATGCAGCGTGAGAAGGACAGGTTGTGCGGCGTGACGCAGGCGCCGTACCTGACCGTTTTGGTGAAGGCAGAGCACTCTATTTACCAGTCCATCTACCGTCCAACCTTCACCTATGGTCATTTGCGTAGTGACTGCCAGAATGAGATTGCGGATACAAGCAGCGGAAATGAGTTTTCTCTCGTAGGGTGGCTCGGCTCAGCCTTAGATTTGACATGAATGCAGCATGCCAAATGGGAGTCAGATAATATTGTAAATGTCACGTCTTGATTGTCTGGTCGTGTCCTGAGCTGTAGATAAGAACTGAACCATGTCTCAGTCTAACGTCAGTTAGGATAGACAGACATGGATCACCTCTTTTCATCAAATTGTTCAACACTGTGAACAATTTGATCATCTAAAGGACATCTGGGTAAACCTTGAATTGTGTGTGTTTTTAACTTTAGCTGAAGTGTTACACAGCGTTTTCCGCCTCTGAAACTCTCCGCTGGATACATTTGAAAAGGTCACGCGAAAACTGTGGCTCTTTACTTTGTGAGTGAAGAGTTGACATTTTAGATATACAAGGTTTTCACCTGATAGGTGACATTAAAAAATATCCCAAAATCTGCACAGTAATGAACAGTAACTGGATTGTATGGCTTTTTAGAAATGCATTTTCTCATGAGGATGGACTAAAGTGAGGGATAATAAATCAAAATGCACAATTGTGTTAGTTGCAGTACGACAGTGTCCTGGTCTATGGCTATAACAAAAGTGAAGACCAGGGGGGCCATGACACTTTTGGCCCGTGGATCCTCAGGCAAAAACTCAAATCCTAATAGAATAATTAGGATTTACAAATACAAGCAACATAAGCATTCATTTGGGGTCATGTGTCTGTCCACCTGGCCAATGTAAGTCCAATATTCACTCTCTTTATATCTCTGTTTTAGTCTCCACCAACAAAAACAACTCCTGAGAAAAATATCTGGCACTTTAGCTGCTAAATGCTCCACTATATGTACACCAGCTAATCGCTAACTGTCCGTGCAGGTACAGTACAGTGGGTTGCCAGAGATTATTTTATTGTGGGGTTACGGGATAGCTGTAGTTACTGGAAAGGAATTTCCCTGAGAGCAGAGAGGATGTCCAAAACAGGAGATTAGCAAAAAGAAGAGTACAACCAAAACAATTAGCTCAAAAATGTTTAGATAAACTATGTAATTGCATCACATTGTCATTTTGTGTGATTATAAAAGTTGTTCATTTAATGCTCAAAATAAATCCAGTTTTATAAACGGCATCCGTAGCTTTTTGAAAAATATGTTGAAAACCTAAATCAACCTCAATATTGACTCTTTTGCTACAGTCATTTGATGAGCCGGCAGTTATTCAAGGATATGAACACTGTACAGTGAATGACAACAAAGAAAGCCGTATTGTTAGAAGTGTTTTCTGCCATGCTGTTGCCGCAGGTAACGCAACTAAACTATACAGGATGCAGTGACGTCAACACACCATACAGCGAAGACTGCCACCATATAAAGTGTGTGTTGTTTGGAACCAATCAGCATCCCTATCTCGTAAACCTTACTTCAGTCCACTGAGCTACATCATTTTAATTTCCAAAGTGGTTTTGTTGCAACACCGTGTGGCCACAACGTTTGGAATAGAAAGTTTGCTTTTCTTTGTTATTATTATTTTTTTGCATTAAGTACATCAGCACTCACAGTGTATGCTAGGAATTTTAACTAAGGAGCTTGTATAACACACACACACACACACAGACACACACACACACACACACACACACACTACTTCTTACCTGGATCACTGCCAGATCTTTGAGCAGGAGTAGGCTGCCTGCATAGATTTGTGCACAGCAGCTATATTTATGTGTGTGCATATATACTGAATATATATATACTGAATATGCAGGGCATGCAGGGATTTTATAAGTAAATGCAGCCCTGACCATCTATAGTCCAGCATGCTGGCAGGATTACACAACCACATAACTGCCAGGACTCTCATCAGTTCTGCAACACTGGGTCTCAGGAAAACACTAAGAAGAAAAAAAACGTATTTTCTTTCATTGACTCTGTAATTATGAACACCCCCAAGATATCACTGCTCTTTTAAATGCTTTCTAATTGTGTTGTTGTGCATTTTGATTGCGTATAATTGTGCAAACCAATGTCTAGAGACCAGCTGCTTAATAATTAGAGTCCTTGAAACTGCTGGCACCCACCCTGTCGGCTCCACTCTGGCCAACAGCGGGCTGCAAGGCTGCAAATTAATTACAATCTCCAATGTGTCCAGGTAAAGATGACTCACTGACCTACATGCTCTTTTTCAACACTGCTCTTGCTTCACATCATACTACGTAAATATAATAATAATATGCGTGAAGTTATGTGGCTTAGCAGTTCTGTAAAAAACCCTGTCCGCCCGGCTGCTTTTCACTTTGGTTAGCGCACATGTTATAGACGCGCATCAAAATCCAAACAAAAGCGCGGCCACGTCCACTACGGGCCACTGTTACCGGTGAAAGAAATGAGGATGTGCGTGGATGTGTGTGTAAACACGTTAGACGTTTATCCAGGTGCCCTGAGCAGCCATGCAGCACCGTGCAGCAGTAAGAGACCACAAAGGGGAAAGCGAGAAATATACATAACTCTATTACGTTGTAATTTATTCCCATGCTCCCTATCTCTTTGGGCAGAAGTCACCTCTCTATCTCTCCGCTCGTCAGCAGTTTCAGCAAAACTCTTTTACAAGGAACAAGGAAATAACAATTTTGCCAAATGTATGAACCAAAAGCCTTCTGACTGCCTTCCAAATCCCAGTCTGCCCCCCTCCTGTTTTCTGACAGAGCCTGTTTAGATGCCACTGTAAACACGCCCATTCATTCAATTGCAGGGTCTCACCATGAGATGGCGCTTCTTTCATAAAAGCACATAAACCAGCTGAAGTACACTAAAGAGACACGTGTCTTTGTTTAGGCCGTGGTTTACACAGTATGTTACAGAGACACACAGTATTTGCTGGAACTTCAATAATGTTTGCCCCCCCTCAGTTGTCAAAAGTTATTAATCAAATGCTTTAAACAGCATAAACCCTGATTTTCAGTGGTGGACTAAGTACATTTACTGAAGTACTGTACTCATCATAACACAAATTAAGCTTCACTCACATTTGTACTCTTAGAGGCCATTGGAAATATTTGTTTTCTCAAACGTAAACGTTTTCAACGTAAAAACTTCAGACCTGTTTCATAGTGATAAACAGAAAAACATTACAATTTGAATGATGTTAATACCACATACTGCAGAGGGTCCTTTTTTTCTAATTGCATTTGGACTCAACTTGACAGCATTTATACTTTTCATGTTATTGATCCCGTCCAAGCTTTCAGAATATGAACATTAAAAAGACTGACAGAGTCCTAATAAATCCAGAAATTTGAATTTAGCAGTCTAAAGCGGACTTCAGTAAGTTCTTCAACTTTAATATAATGGCATATCAGAGTTTCTATTGGCCCAACGCCCACATGGGTGGGAGTAGTGCACCCAATATTATTTTTTTTATTGGTGCAAATAGTCCCTATCTGTATATATGCACTTTATAATGATACAGCATAACTTTATAGCAAATTATTTTGTGGACCCTCTACCAGAGAGAATCACTTGACTCTAGATAATAAATGTATATGTTGTATCGATATATAGGCCTAATATATTAGTATAGATTGAGCCACCCAGCAGTATATACAGTAATTAAAATGAGCTCCATCTTTACCAGCTGCAACATTAAAGTGACGAAGACATGAATGAATCATATCATAATTATAATTCAATAATAGATATATTATTCTGAAAGGGGACATTCTGCATAATGAAAACATTTACATATATTTTGATGCTTATACTTTTGTACTTTTACTTAAGCAAGATTTTGAAAACAGGACTTAGTGTTTTTACCCATTCACAAAGTCATAGTTTTGAAATGTAAAACCAACTGAATTTAACTGAACTTGAGAAACTTGAGTTATTAAGTTGAATCAACAAATGTTGAGGCAAACGGACACAAGTTACACATCTGCTTCTCTTTTACATTTTCACAGTTTGAAGAGTCACAAAGACCTCACAGCTGCTTTACACCAGGAGGACGACGTGCAGCACTGTTCCCATTAACCTGAATTCAATTTTAACCTTAATCATGGTCTGCATTGTTTTCATTATTATGAAAAGAAACATCCACATCTGATCTTAGCATGTATTAAAGGTGCTCAACAAATCTGTCCATCATCTTTAAACTGCAAAATAGGAGAGTTTTAACTCTCGAACAATGCGTGCATGACAGTGCACTTATCATTTCAAGTCAAAAGAATTATCGCCGGAAGAACTTGTGTATATCATTTCTGAAGTGGTCTGAAATAATAATAGTATTAAGGTCAATTAAATTGAAATGAATAAAACATATACTGTATATTAACTGTAACCCTCAGAAAATGTATCTTGATTGAAAATAAAGATACATAATACATACATAATACATAATAGCGACAGCATTACTTCTTTCTTTTTTTGCAGCAGCAGCAGTTGTATGCTCATGATGTCATCATTCTGTGGCTTTATGCGTGGTGCAGAAGGCTGCTCATAAAAATGTAGCATATCTTAAAATCTCCCCCAAATAAATTTGTCTAAATCGAGTCTAAGAAATATTTTGTTTGTGTCTGTACATTTAGAAATCTGTCGAATCAATATGTTTTGTGTGTTCATTTAGTCACATTTGATTACACTTTTATCAATTATTATGTTTGTTTTTTTTTTTTTACTTGCATGACATTTTAGCTTGAAATGACATAAAAAAATAAGCAAAAATAACAAAGTATGGACCATTTCTCACAACGTACAACAAGGTTACTGAATTATTTGTTCTCTATGTGAACTCGTACCGTCTCTACTGGGAGACGTTTGTCCCGCAACTTTCTATGCAGGCTGATGAGAACAGATTACAGAACAAAATTATATTTTATCCTCTTCGACCCGAGGTAGTTATGCATCATTATACTGGCACATTGAACCACTTCCACCTGGAGCCACACATCCCTGGCTCCCCTCAGCCTTAGGGTGACGCTTCCTTTGTCAACCCCGCGGTGCTATTCACACGGCAATGCATTGTATTTTCTGTCCCGACATTACTTTTCCATACGTATGTGGGCCTTTTCTAAATGTCAGCGAGAATGTGAGTAAAGGGACCTCCGAGGCACATCTGACACAGTGCTCTTACTGGCCAAGTGGCGCCATTGCAATCACACAATGACCTGTGAACATGGGCCTTTCCACACTAACTTGGGACGTTTATAGAGACAATGATAACTGATAACGATGGACATGGCACATGAATGTAGAGCTATTCTCGCAAATGCAAAAAAAAAAACCAAAGAAACGACATTGGACCTTTCTCTGTCTGTCACTCACAAGGACACCCAACGACAGCGATGGCAGCCTTTGACACCCCTCAGAACGCACAAATATGAACCTTACCTTACCTCTCAGCCTATTATTATTATCTTCGCCCATGTTTTCGCACAACCGCCCTTCAGGAACATGAGAGACAGTGTAAACACACTCCCATGTGTGCACGCGCATGTTTATACCTCTGCACACACACACTTATGCACATGTGGTGAAATGTAATCTGCACACACACACACACACACACACACACACACACACACTCTTCTCCCAGGTGAAAGGCTGACATTAGCGGCTAAGCCTCCCTGTGGCTTCCTGACCTTTATTGGCTGTCAGAGGCAGAGACCACAGCTCGAATCAAAACGGAGACCCTTCCATCTTGTCTTTGACTCACTCGCAGCTCTTCCATGACTCGATGTCTCCATTCACAGCCTCACAATGTCCTCCCCGTCCCTATTATCGCCATTCTTTTGTCCCCATTTGATTATGCCTCATGCATAACCCCTTCCTTATCCTGCATTACTGATACACACACTCGAGAGAGAAATTATACATGAATAGCTGTCATCTGACGGAATCAATGCAGCTGCTGTTCAGTCTCGCGAATAACTAATCCAAAATATAATCAAAGTCATATTGTGTGCTATTTCCATATTTGTGAATGGGGAGAACAAACTAGAGAAAGATACGATGGGGCTTTACTCGGATTTGATTTGTCGTGAGATGAACGTTTGACTAATCCACTATAGTTCGGCTCAGATGAACTTGGAAACGGGGGACATATCGTTCTCATTTGGGGTTTCTTCTAGAACGCTCCGTGCTTTAATATTCAAAAAACACGGCATGTTTTCACCCTCTGTCCGGAAACGCTCCCGTTTTGGTGCCCGTCTCTGTGAGCCCAGTCTGCTCCGAAAAACCCGCCGCACCTTTGCAAAGTTAGTTCTCGAGACATGCGTGGAGATGCTCCGATGGGAGGCGACGTGTTCCAATGAGTTCGCACGTGACATTGGAAGTGGAGCCAAATCCGAACGGCTCGTTGAATCGCATGTTATGTGTCTGAGGCAGTTCGTTAAAAAATTGACTGGGTTGTCTTATGTCACAGTTTGTGGGTCGGCATTTCAGATACTCAAATGTATGTGAGCACTGGATGAGTGAGTTTTTCACAATATCTTTAAATCACGGCTAAATAGAATTATGAAAATCTTAGATAGTAAATCGATTTTAAAAAATTGATATTTGGAGACTTTGAAGTTTTGTCCACAACAAAAAAACACTTCTACAGTGTAGTCATTATCACTTACTTATGGTATTGGCCTTACTACATTAGATCTAATTAAACACGTCAAGCAATACAGTGACATCACACAACTAGTCTCCACCGCAGTCAGTGGCAACGATGCGACCTCCACCGGCTGATGGAGGCTGCTGTTTCTTACTTTTCTCAAGGCTAAAAAAAAATCCTTTCATCTTAGCATTCAAAATCCAATCAAACCGAAGGTTGGTAGGTAATTGTAAAGAAAAAAATTTTTTAAATCACGACGGGTACAGTGAAAAAAAAAAAAAAAACGGTATCAAAAGCTTGGTGCTCTTTTGTAATTTTCCAGACCTCTTTCATGGCATCATTAATCTTACTTGTGTTTGATTGTATGGTGATGCTTATGATTCATATTTTTCTCATTCCCCTGTTGCACTGCCCCTGGACACTTTGTTTCTAATTTGTTGAGAGATCATGTTTTAGATAGCTACCTAGTACACGTAATATAATCTCGTTTTTTTTGTACCCACTCAAAATCCTCATAAGAATAAAAATCATGTTTTTTTTTTAGCTTTTGTTAAATATCTTAATTGGTATAAAAATGAAAGTATAAATATAAATATCATGCTCTGCTTCAAGATGTTCCAAGATTTCTTCGGGACACTCTAGGAAATGTAATATTGTTCTTCCATAGTTTAGAGGACTTTAGAGGTTTAGAGGTCCGAATCAAGATATCAGAGGCCAAACTCTGGATCTCACGCTTCCCGTGATGCAGAATTGAAAGCATCTCTGATTGGACGCAGCCTGGCAAAAGCCCACATCTTTCAAAATCCATCCGCACAGTTTGTGGCACAGGATTCCTGTTAAGAAACTGTGGTCTTGCGATATATTGATTTTAGAATTGTTATACTGTCTCCTACTGTGTATTGTAACTGTTGCACAACAATTTCCCTCGGGATAAATAAAGTTCTATCTATCTATAACACTGATGATACAAGGCTTCTTTATTTCAGACTTTAGAACTGCTTTCACTCAGCGTGACACTTCGACCGACTGAAACCCATTTAACAATGACAAGCTTTGAGGAGCACACATTTTGCCAGATGCGAAAAGAATAACATCAACCATTATTTTCAACCTTCTAATTATCGCATCATGTTAGGATTTTAATAAAAACTATAATGTATATAAACGTTTTTTTTTTGTTTTTTTTAAACCATATATTAACTTATGCCCTTAAGAAATCAAATACCTTTTTCCAGAATATGCTTGTAAAAAAATCCATCAACATGAAATTAGAACATTGGGGACTTCAAAAATAATTATACACTGAACTATATGCATAAATTACACTTGCAGCATGCAGCGAGCTGCCTATATATGGAATAGTACAGTATGTCTTTTTAAAAATTTTTTTTACCACTAACAGAATAATTGATATTGTCTTGGGAAGGAATGGGAACTTCAATACGAGTTAATCCCCATGCATATGGTAGCATTATACCATGTGACTACAGAGAACTGGCTCATTATCTGAATTGAACTGCCAAGAACTGAAGGCTTACACTTAATTCCATAAATAATAACCACCTTCAGCAGGGAATATGTTGAAGGAAATTTACTATGAGCAGTTTAACTCCAAATTAACTCTATACATATGGATGTCTTGGAAGTTAAAATGCACTATGGGGACAAGTGAAGTCCTGCCAGTGTTACTGACTTGAGAAACAGAATAATGGATGACTCCAAATAAACATTTTATGGAAATTTACCGTGGATTTTACTGGATTGATTGCGCAACTAAGCCTTTAGGGCATGAAAATCCATACATTTAAAAAACTACACATCACTGTAGAATTCCCAGATTCTTATGATCAAACTAGGGGTTTTAGCACTGGGAATAGTATGTAAATTAATATTATGGAGCCAAATCAGTAGCATACTGGGGGTATAGCAAAGGGTTTCTGGAACTCCCAGCATTCGCAGATTCATTACTTTGGTTTTCAACTGGGGATTCATTGGTGGAAAACCTCCCATTTCTCTGATATCCCCAAATCACATTGGAGCGACAGTGCGCCCAGCTTCCCAAGATGAAGAGTGCCCTCAAATGTAATGGAATCTGATTTGTTTCCCCCACACAATGGGGAATGTCACGCGGAGAATTCCCCAAATCTAAGACCTTTTGCTTCATGCCAGAAATACTCCCTGCCTATATTGGATCATTTCCACGGGATGTCATGCCACTGAATTCCCAGACCTCCTTGCTATTATGGTGGGTTTGAATGCTGGACGGATCGGAAGAAAACGCTCTGTCAAGTGTGACCCACTTAGCTGCTGGAGAGGCACCAAAGGACCACCATTGCAATTATTTAAAACTCTGCTTTATTATTCATAATTAGCAGACACTGTACAGAGTGTGTATTCATGTGAGTGTGTATGTGTGTGTGTGTGTGTGTGTGTGTGATAAAGCTCTCTCAATAATATGCCACCTCTATGCAGGAAAAATAATAGAGCAGAACAATGTGTGTGCAAATGAAGTGAAGTGTGCGTGTGTTTGCATGTGTGTATTTGTCTCTAAGGATGCCTACTGTGTGTGTGTGTGTGTGTGTGTGTGTGTGTTAGGGCATGTGGGTACATTAATGCAACGTGATCTCATCGCTACTCATGTTTTGCTGCTTGGTCAGATTCAAGATTCAGGATTCAAAAGGCTTTAGTGTCAAAGGCACAAAAGCTACAGCATAGTTGTTGGCAATGAAAATCCTAAGTCCCAGGTTCCTCCAACAATGCAAGTATGCTTAGGTAATAAAATAAAAATTAAATAGTGCAATAAAATAGTGCCAAACACCTAATGGTGCAAGTAATATGCAGGAATAAGTAGAATATATACATAACAAAATAGAATCAGATAAAACGGACTAGCATTTTAAATACTGTACAGTAGGATTAAATACTGTATACTATAATAATATAGAAATATGTGAAATAAATAAATGTATGAACTGTAAACATATCAGAATCAGAAATCATTTATTAGTCCCACAGCGGGGAAATTTACATGGTCACAGCAGAAAGGTAAAAAGAATGCAATAAAATAAGTGGACACTAAAATTAAGTGGAGAATTAAATAAACAGCAAATGCACATAGTAATACAAAAATAACAATACCATGTAGGTAGTGACCCTTCACAGAGCTCAGGAGTTCAACAGTCTTATGGCCGGTGGGAGGAAACTGTCTCTGAGACACCGTTACCGTACGCCTTTTTGCGTAGTATCTCAAACGGTTAGGTTTAGGCAGCAAAACCAGTTGGTCAGATTAAGAAAACAGATCCTGGTTTTGGTTGAAATAGCTATGGACGTAGTGCAGCGTCACGTGACTAAACGCCGGCAGTAATAACTGAATGTTTTTGGTTCCACATGGGACGCGAACGCCAACCCCCCTGGGTGAAAGTCCTGTGTTTGTTCGACCCATCCGCCACACCTCCCTCCCTCCCTCCCTTTTTGTACGCTTTATAATCGTCGGTTGCTCGGAGCGTCTCATAATGAATCGGATTGGTTTACATGGGAGTTAGTTGAAAGTCTGATACAGACCCTAAATGGTGCCTTGTGCGGCGGCATCATACCGCCCTGGAGTTAATGTGCAGGAGGGTCTGTAGGCGTTTAGCTTTACACGCATTAATGTGAGCGTGTTTGTTGATGTGCTATTATTATATTTGATGTGTAGTTTACGTGCGACCTTGAATACGTGTAAACCCCCATGTGTGTGCATGTTTGTGTGTGTATGCATGTGTTATTCCTTCATGTGAGTGTGCCTATTTGTGTTACCGTGCTTCCAGTGTGTGCACAGATATGGGCTTTTTTGTTTAATTTTTTTTTATGCATCTATGTGCAGGAATGTGTGTGAGCTCCCGCACCTCTGTGAATGTCAGTAAGCGCACACGTGTGTGTGTAACGAGACCCTCTTCACCAGCTGCCACTCCAGTGCAGAAAGCAGCAGCAGCAGCAGAGGCTCAGTGGAGTTCACATCCAGACTTCCTCACATTATTGTTTCCTCTGTAGTCTCTCATGCCTCAGTAATTAGTGGCTGCTTTAATGAGTCTAATATCACAACTCCAACCCACAGTACAGCACTCTAAAGAGGAGGCTCATATGTTTGCGTGTGTGTGTGGTACGCGATGATTAAGTAGTGCTGCGGTGTACGTGTGATGGAGAACGAGTGTCAAGGCGACGAGAGGGTGTTGTATGCAAAGCCTTAATGATCAAGTGCTGCGTAATTGAGGGTCCTGTGTGTGAGCGAGTGTGAAAAAGAGAGAATGGGAGAAAGTGGGAGGATGTGTGAGAGAGAGAGAGAGAGAGAGAGATTGTAATCTACCTGGTCAGCTTCTGTGATTATAAAAGTTGCCCAAGAATGCCTTTAAGACGAGTCTCAAGCCCGGTTGGGGGCGAAGTTGTAATATTTATAGCAAAAGAGAAAGGTCGTACAGCTAAGAAAAAGTTAGTTAGAGTTGCCCCTGAGCAGCCTCCGCCCTGCGCATGCTTTAATTTCCATACAAAAAAAGTGTAACACTGCAAAGAAATTACAGACATAGACTCAAAAGCTTGAAGGATTGAATGACTTACTTAGCCAGAAACTTTATACCCGATGTCAAAACGAACGCCCCAAAAGTGATTTGAAATATCACATTGAAGCTTTTCCAAATTGAAAAAGTTTGCATGAAAAAGAGAGATGGGATGAATGCTGATGGAAGCAGATTTCAGTCTTTTCAGTATCTACTTCTGCTCTAAAGCAAAAGCAAAGCATCCGTCATCCTTCAGCCCCACCGATAGTGTGTTACAGGCTACTAATCACATGCCTGTCACATAGGCATCCATACACAAAGCCCCATTTTTTTTCTTTAAATAAATCTAATTATATTTGACATTCTCTATGCATTTAGTACAATTAAACAGAGGAAAATCTGTTGGGTTTTTTTGTTGGTAAAAGGAAAAAAAATAAATTAAAAGCACAAACAATTTAACTAAATGATGTATATTTAATTGACAATTGAGAGTCAATAAAAAAAATTGTTATTTAAGACAGTTGTTGCAGTAAGTCACATTGTCTCCACAAACAGTTTCTGCCACAAACTACTCTCAGGGACAGCACATAGTTTGCACCTTCACTGATCACATGCACAGAATATACAGTATCTGTTCTAATAGAATCAGCACTCCCCTTGGGTCCCCAGTAATACACTCGCTCAGTGTGCAGGAGATCAGATGGATGTTTTTTTGAGACGCTAAGGACATACAGGGTGACGCCCTGCTGGACAGCTTTAGTCCGGTTGATGCTGAAATGTCAGGGAAGTGGTAACAACACTGCATGTCGAGGACAAGGGTGCATGTCCTCGACATGCACCCTTGTCCTCGACATGCACCCTTAACCCAATCCCAATCTACTTTGAAAAATAAATGTTTTCAATTCCATGTTTTACGAGGTTCTACCAATTCTTAATCAAGCTAAGTAGCCTTAATTCCTTGATGCTCTGTTACTATGGACAAATCTCCAATCTTCAATTTATAAGTACAATTTTAGAGAAACTGGTGAACATTCAATTTAATAATTGTTTTAATTCAAACAACAAATTGGAGATCTAGCTTTCGGGCTCATCATAGCACTGAGACAGGACTAGTATAAGTAGTCAACGACATCAGGTTACATTAAGATGCCGATAAACCTTCAGTGTTGGTACTACTTGATCTGTGTGCTTCGTTTGATACTGTGGATCACACAATACTTTAAAATGGACTGAGGGATCACATAGGACTGTAGGGAGCTGTTTTTAACTTTGTTTCCCTCTTATCTTTCTGGTAGAGTCTTCCTTTTTTGACAATTGATGACAACTTCTCCGAAACCTCCAAAATAACCTGTGGGGTTCCCCAAGGGTCGATTTTAGGGCCCCATAAAATAAATGCTACCCCTCGGTGATGTCATCAGAGGGACACAGCATCCCTTTCCATAGGTCCATAATGTCACAAAACGTTGTACAACTCAACCAGGATAAAAACTAAGGTGTTAGTCACAGAGAGAGGAACTGGTCGCATAATTAAATTCCCATGGCCATACCTTAAGTCAACAAGCAAGAAACCTTGGTGCGGTCTTTGACTCCGTTCTTAACTTTAGAGCTCATGTGTGGTATGTCACCAAATCTGTGTTTTAGCACATACAAAGTATTGCTTATGTGGGACCATTTCTCTCTTTGAGTGACACACTTTTATATCAAGCAGGCTGGACTAGTGTAATGCTTGCCTATCTAGTCTACCCAAAACCGTGGGCCGCGTTCCCACAGCATGGTATGGCGCTACTGGGCTCTTTTTTGGTTTTCCATTAAGAATATTATGGATAGTACTTGGTACCTTTGTCCTTTTTTTTTTTTTTTATTACCGCCTCAGTCGAGGTTCCAAGTGAGGTAAGCTAATACTAAAAGGTGACGTTGAAACACTGCAGACCACTGATTGGTCAGAGAGAATCGTCACTGGCGCACCACATGACATGCCGCGCAAATGTGGGGGTTTTAAATAACAAACTACCGTCAATAGCAGTCACATTTATTTATTTTTTTCACTCAACCAACATTTTTTTTTTGTCCTGCAACTGAGCAAGTGCAGACATTTCTCTGTTGGATTGCTGGGTTCACATACTGTATTATGTTAACCTGCTACTTACTTACCACGGCTGTTGTTTTTTTAATTCTATTTTGTACTTATTTTTTTATTTGCCCTTTCATCTGCACTGTCCCTTCGCTGTTGTAATGCTGTAAATTTCCCCGCTGTGTGACGAATAAAGGTTTTCTGATTCTGATTCTGAAATGATTCAATGAGTGTCCCGTTTAAAAAAAAGTGCCTTGTACCAAAAGTGAGTCTCGTTGAGTAGAGCCGTACCATGCGGTGGAAACGTGGCTTTTGTCACCAATTAAAGACATGAAGTCTGTACAACTTGCAGCGAGGTGAAATCTTATTATTACTGTTATTATTTTTAAAAACACTTATCAAATCAAATCAAGTTTATTTAAATAGCCCAATATCATAAATTATACATTTGTCTCAGTGGGCTTTACAGACTGCACAGGATACGTCACCCTCTATCCTTAGACCCTCACATCGCACAAGGAAAAACTCCCTCAAAGATCCAATTAGTGGGATGTGCAATAGGTGACTTGTGTACAGAACAAACAACATAGTTAAAAATACAGCATAGACAATCTATGTGACAGACTTATTTAGCTCTGTGGAATACAGGACTAAACATACAGTTCTGATTAACTAGTGCATTGCATGGAGTCTTCCTCACAGCAGTGTGTGACTGGTGAAAGGCCTCTTTTTTTAGCATGGTTTCTAAGTTGTATGGTGGCGTAGGATTCACATTAAGTGCCACAAAAGACATTCGAGTGCTCACAGTTGTGCATGAGAAACGCGGAAAGATTCCATTGGTGCATGATTGTGTGTTTTAGTATTTCTGAAAAGATAAACTGCGAGTTCCAGATGGGCTGTCGTTGTAGCCTAATAGTCAGAATACACATGTTGACAGCGCCTCATCGACACCCTGCTGGGTGAAGGTCAGCACCCCGCTGTTCCTGAGTGCTGCACCTGTGTCTGAAGGGATACGTGTCCTCATCAAACGTGCTTGATATTTGAAATGCAACAGCTCTGGGACTGCCTGCAGAGAGTAACCACAATGAAATAAGGAACTGATAAAGTTAAAGTTTCTGTTGGGGTTCACTCTCATTTAGTTTTTTAAGCAAAAAAAATCTGTGAAGAGAGAGATGTAGATGACTTTTTAAAAAGAGAATTCACCTGCAAACTGGCTGCTTCACAGACTTATTTTCTATTGTTCTAGCAACAAGGACTATTTAGGACGTGGGTCATGTCCTCCAGAGACACGCCTTCTAATGAGCATTTGGCCTTACTTAAGCCGGAGATGGCTTGTCCATTTCAAATGAAACCTGAATGGACACAATGGATACAACTAGACATAAATGGCTCTGAACTATTTGGGACAAACATACATTGATCTAAAAGGGCATCGTCAGTACCAGAGACTTAAAGCTGCATTAAAATACTTTGTCGGCCACTTTGGGGCAGTACAACAATGTGTAAACGCACCATATATCACCTGATAAAGTTGAGAAGGCCAGTGTGTAAGTGCACTATTCAGTAATATGCACAAATTTTTAGCTCTGCTTTGGGCTCCAACAAATCAATGAAATAAATCCTTAAAAACCTGAAGTTTGAATTCATTGCAAGGCTTTTTTTATAGAGAATTCATTCTGGTGATGCAGTCGTAAATGTGATGTTTGGCATACAGTTTGACACAAATTGTTGCCAATTGATCTCGACCAACTTGGCTAACTGGGCTAAGTCAACTAGCATGCGACGATTAATAGACAACAACTGGTGCAGTTCCAAAACCTTCCACATAAAACGGCGTCACACTCCAGCATCTCAAATGTTTAATAGGATAAAAGGACGAGGTGATGACATTTTGAAAAGATATGCATGTGAACTCGTTGGCGGAGGAATACAACTTAATCCAGCGTCTCTCAAGTCCCCCAACTTTATGGAAGTGTAACACTAAACTGCTGCAGTATCCCTTTAAAGGTATTACCCAGCAGTAGTATAAATTATATCAGTCTTTCGGACCTAAATGATGGGGGTTGTCACAGTGAAGGAGTTCAGCCATTTTTAGGTCCAAAACTGCTTACTCACTGCAGTGCAAGAAAGTTTTATATTTTACTCCACTTTTGATTCATTGTAGCGTTTGTGTGGAGAAGCCATACCCATCATCTAAATTCATTCGTAAAGGTAGTAGAAACAAAGCGTGCAAATACAAATACACAGAGATACAGTCGAAAGTGTGGAAGATTTTCTCTAATTTTGGTAAATGGGGTCAATGCGTGATGCTCTTTTTCTTCTTCGACCTACTTTGTGATTGAGGCTAAAAATGGAGGCTTTTTTTTCTTCTTACATTCATTTTTTAACATAAACCATTGCCAAATGCAACTTTTAAAGCATAATGTCGCTGCCAGTTCTTCTCACCCTCCTCTCCCTTTTTTTTCTCTCCTCTTCCCTCCATCCCTCCCAGCACCACTGGGCTCCGCTGGCTGCTCTCAAAACAAATGCCCCTCTAACTCTCCCAAAGTTACGCTGAATAAATTGGAAAAATACTTTTTGACATGTTGAGTAATGCATCAAATCGTATTCTCTTTCCCCCCAGCAGCCTGACTATTCTATTTCATCTGCAAGCCTTCTTCAGGCAAATGGATTGCTTCCATAATGCTCTCTTTATCAGGCTGACTGAGTAAGTGCTGCTGTTCCCTGTAAGCAGGGGAAGACCAACATGCACGCTCGCATATTCTCTCTCTGTCCAACAGTCACAAGACAAATGTGCAGGCTCAATCGCTTACACACTGTGTACACACACACACGCAACATGTGTGTGTGTGTGTGTACAGTCACAACCCACTTACACAGTTTCAAATCACTCTGTTCCGTTGACACACACTGCTGGCTCCGGTGGCTCAGAACGCTTAATATTAAACTGAGACAGAGCCAGAGGTCTGCTTTGAAGTCAGACTAGACACACACGCACGCACGCACACACACACACACACACACACACACACACACACCCACACACACACAGTCTCATCCTCAGAATCATCAGCACCAAAGCATGGACTAACTCAGACAATTGCAGCATGCTGATTCTCCCTCACACACACACACACCGCACGTGCTGTCATTCACACACACATGAATGTACAGTAAATACGCACACTTCACCGCATGGACGCACACCATCTCTCCAGACAACCCATGAACATTTAAATGGGCTTAAAGGCTTTGTGTGTCATGTTATCCTCCAGCCCTGTGATGCACTTCTTACAGCAGAGCCTGCTCACCAAGGACATACGGAGATAGTAAAGATGCAGCTTGTGTGTGTGTTTGACTGTATGTGTTAAAAGCACTGTGACACATTAGTCAGCAGCTTAGCTCTCTTGTACAGCAGCCTGTTCACCAATCTCACTGCAGGTATGGAGAGTTTAAAATATATATTGAAAAAATGTAATGCGCATGCAACATTGTGATTTTAATTAATTATTTACAAGGATATATTTCTGTAATTGCAGTTGCTGTCATTACTGAAATTTAAGTTTGTTTTATATTACAGGGGACATTCATGTTGAAATCAAAAATGTTAATTTTGCACAATATATGTCAGAAGTGTCATAAAAGACGCTGGGTATGATGTCATATAGGGTCGTATACAATACAGGTTCTGGGGTGGACCAGCGTAGATCCACCTGCAGCTAGGTGAACGGCCCCGGTCCACGGAACAGCTGCGGGATCGAGCTTGTTGTCCACCATTGTGATGCCCTCGCTATCGTGGACCTGGACCTCAGGAATTTTGACTGAAACGTTTCCCCGACAACAGAACGCCATCAAACACACTGACAATGGCAATGCCAGGCAGTCTCTCAACTGAGTCCTATTTCATCAATTCCACTCTCCACACATTAAACATAGCAAGACACCAAACTGAAAATACAGTTCATTTACAACATTGTATCCCATTTCATTCACACACCCCATCATCCCAGCTACTGTTCTACAACCTTTGCAAAGTTCTTTTCTTTTTTTTTTAATCACCAAGCTGTTGTGTCTGTTCCCATGTGATTTCATAGACACCTCTTTATATTCCCACACAGTCGCCACAGCAGAAAAAAAAAAACATTTCTCTTCATTAGGGAACAAGATTGGAAATGTTTTGTAGAGAAGACTTTCATTTGAAATCTGCACTCAGTGTCAGCCTACTGAGTACAGATGAATATTATAATTTTTTTAAATATATATATATATTTCGCCAGGAGATTTAATTTAAGGAATATCCAAACGGTATAAATGGAAACAATTAAGTCCGTTCGGTTCTACTTGAATCCGAGTTTCCGAGCAACACTTGTACTATTTTGTAACAGATTAGATTTGGGACGTAACCTTGTTAACCTCGCTTAACACTGAAAGCAACTTCAAATGTTTTCAAGACAGCATTTCCCAGATGAGATTTCTGAGTACGATACACCTCGATTTGCATACACACACACACACACACACACACACACACACACACAGTAATCTAATATAACACCAAGTTCATGTTGTCTTGCATTTTCTGATTATGCGGTTCCCATTTCTTTGTAAACAGTATTGTAGCATGACATTTCCTGTGCTGAATATTTTCAGACCCCTGTTGATTCCCTCAGTTGGTTCTTGGGTTCACACTCTCTGACATACTCAGTTTGCGTCGTATTAGATTAATAGGCTGAAGCTCTCCTGAACAAAATGATTAGAAATGGCACTCCTAGCTAATGGGATACACAGCTGCTTCGTTTTTTTTCAGGCAGAGATCCAACTGTGATCCGTCTCGTTGACGCCGCATCTTTGAAAAAAAAAAATTAAAATTAAAAATGTCCTTTTTGAAAGTGCACGCCTATAGAGACTCATCACTCAGGAAAAATAAATGATTTATCTAACGAGGTTTACTGCATGGTTTATGATAAAAGAGCATGTTTCACTTCATACAAAATCACTCGCACGAACACCTTAAATCGACTATAGAAGAGTTTTCTTTCCTTTCTTAAAATGCACAACAGGAGATTTAGCAGGCAGGAAAGACACCTTTGGAGTCTGGGCAGGAGATAATATTGATACCAAGCTCTAAACTTCCTCAGCTGAATTTGTCCCCATTTATCCAGACTGGACTAATCCTGATCTCTAATCCGCTCTCACCTCCGCTCGACCTTCTCAAAGAGCCCGTTAGCCCAAAACGAGCTAATGAGCACTGGTTCGCGCTCATAACCATGCATCAAATGAAAACGTTCAAAATGCTTGTAGTGATGAACCTCCAGTGAATGATCAGCGTAATCTGCAGCTACCCTCAGCTTCACTTCAGCTTCATTTCAGCTCCTTATTCATCCGTCCGGCCCACAACTTCACTGCGTCGGTTAACTCTTCGGATTTTCTTCAGTGAAAAAGCTCCGAAATGTCCACGTACACAGCCAGCAGACAGACACAGATGAACCTAGGGAGTGATAATATCTGACACACAGACAGAAACACGACTCCAAGCGAAGGATAATGTTGCTCCGTGTCTGCTGGAGGTGTAAATAGGCAACCGTTGGCTTATAAAGGAGATATCAATTTCTAAGTAGACGTGGAATAACGTGTCAATGTTTTCCGCTTGTTCTGCTGCCCGAGACAGGACACATGGACTTTTTCAATGTTTAACCAAAACTACAACTTTTAACAAAAATGTTAAGTCAAGGTTAACTTAATAGTTCTATGTTAAGCTCAAAAATACTGCTATTTTATAATCTCCACGCGTGGTGTCAGCCTATAGTTTACGTTTGCCTGCTAACTGGTTAGCATGCTCATTTCACTAGATATCCCAGGCAACACAATGCAATCTTAGACATCACGTCAACACTCAATCCCTTCTGTTGATAATGTCAGTTAATTTTTTTGATAGTTTTAAACTAAAATGCTGGCATATCTTACACATTGTACCTTTAACCTCAACCAGCACTTTTAGGGCTCTTTAAAAATATTATAATTTTTTTTATCTACCTTGACTTTTTTACGTTGGATCCGAACCTCGTCGCGGCAGAGAGAGAGAGAGCAAGAGATTCCAAGTCGCCAAAATCTAACAGTACATAGGGAGCAGGATATGAACCTCGGTATGATTTTCACACCCATTGAAACGAATCCAGGCAGCAATTATATTTCCTTCAAAATGCACATGCTCAGGTGTTCATGAGCTTACAGTATTCTTACACTCTTTAATCTCTGCAGGAGTGTGTGTGTGTCAGAGACTAATAATGTCTCCGCTGACGCTTTGCTTTTTCTCTCTTCATTTGTGCAACAAACAACAAGCTAAATGCCAGGCACATTCATCTCCTAATAAGCTGACACTAACACAGGGATTTTCACGAGGAGGGGGGGAGGCGAGGGGGGAATAATTGCCTGTTCAAGTGCTTTTTCATAAGTTCCACGTCTAATTTGGCAACTTATGAAGTGTGTCATGGAGGGAGAGGATCACAGCTTTCGCCTCCAGTCTACACTTCACCCAGAAAAGCCTCTCCTTCTGCGTTTCCTACTTCTTTTTTTTCCTACTTTGCTTTGTCTTTTCCGCCCCTGAATCGCGTTTTTCAGAACTCACCTTCAATCAGATTTTTTTTACCTCAGAGGCCTCTCTCCTTTCCACTGACATGCCTTTCAACAGCAACGCACATCTTTCTTCTTTGACTTTCGACTGTGCCGGCACAGTGTTAGCGCCTCTTTTTAAAAAATTTTATGCTTAGTCGACAGCGTAACGAGCCTTGCATTGAGAGGAGCTGGCACCGATGAGTGTCAGCGCGTCGTTTAAACTGTTGCGAATAAAGTATTATGCAGCTGCGGCGGGTGAGAAAGAAAAAAAACAAAAAAAAAAACTGCAAAGCACATCATCTTCACTTCATCCCTCCAAATCCCCCCGGCGCGGCGGCAGCAGGCAGGCATGCAGGGGAATTTTGAGAGGTCAGGACATGAAAAAGGCAAAGAAAAGAGAAGTGTCAAAGGGATGAGGCAGAGAGGAGAGGAAATGAAACCAGGAGAGAGGGAGAGAGAGGACAGGGATATGAAAGAGAAGAGAGCAGCGGTAGAGTGCTGCGGTGATAACATCTGGGGGGGGGGGGGCTGAAGTAGGGACTAACAAACAGGTTTTATTTGTGCTTTGTCGACAATGATCGACATCCAGAAAGCAGCGAAATGAAATCACCATGAAGGCGAGCGCTGCATAAACATGACAGCAGGGGGGGAATACATTACCAGAGGGGGAAGCTTCATTTACATGATGAATAGAAATGCTTGGAGAAGCCTTTAGCAGCCGGCTGCGATACATGTGAACCCCACATTAGCAGCCAAACTGCGGTGTTTAAGCACTGATGGCTTTATCACGTACAGCCATAGATGTAATAATGTCATGGGCTGAATGCGTTACTGGTGGGAGACGGCGTTCACATACAGAACAGTATTGTGTAGTGGAGGACGCACAGAGAGAAATGTGATGCAGAGGGATCAGGAGGGGAATTCGTCAGAAGTGGAAGCAGCAGATTCACACAGAATAGAGCTGCTTACTGAAGCTTTATATTGGTATCCTTAGGATTTGTGACGCATGCTGATTCAATGGAACTGCTCCGACACGGGTTAAAAATATTACTCAAGGAGCAGACTGGAAGCAAAACGAAAACCTTACAGAGCCATGTTTCTATAAGAACTTTTTATTTTTTGTGGTTTTGTCCATTTGTCACATTTTTGCTGTTATGCTGATGACACACAAATATATATAAAACAGAAAGTAGCCTCATCAGATTTCTAATATATATATTAAAAATCTGGTGGCTACTTTCTGTTTTTATGTCCCTAAAACAGTGGCACACTCTCCCCTTGGATCTTAGAACAGTAAACTTCCTTGGAAAGAAATCCAATCTTATTTATTTGGCTTTTAATTGTGGTTAACTTTACTGGCATCTGTTCATGTTTTGTTGTATTGTAATAAAACAATTTCTTTTCTCCATTATTGCCATTTATTTTTTTCTTAACTCATTGTAATTGTCATCTGATCTTGCTTTGGTGAAACATGCAGCCCAATGTGCTTAACAAAGTAGCATCACTTTAAAGTCAATTCTCAATTATGATTGGCTGGAAGGTGTGGATTGACTTTTAGCAGCCAGACAGCGTGTCACATCTGAGGATACTATTATCTCTAACGTCCGTAGAACTGCTTAGAAATCAGAAAACAGTGATAATAGGCTGTACATCCATGGACACAACAACAGGAAGTGCTCTGTTCGTGTGAGTCTAAACATCCAAATCAACAACCAATAGGAGGAAGGAGATCTTTGGAGCAACGTTAAATACAGTGAAGCTGGTAGCTTGCCGGTCTGAGGGCAAATGTGCGTCAGAGAGGAAGCCTCAGCGTCGTCCATTACAATCACTTGTCACTGGTCACAGATGTCAGTTATTGATTTGGGTTTTACAACTCAAGGTCCACTTGCTCTCCGCTTGTTTCGACAGTCATCATCAGTATATGGAGTTTGCAGACGTGTCAAGGAACTTTACATGGTCAAACCTTTCCATTATTCTAAGCACTTTTAGGAATTTCTTCATCCATGTTTTCTGAACCGTGGGGCTTTATCAATGAGTAAGTGTACCTTGAGTGGAGATTGTTTTTCATCAACTGCTGTTACCAAAGTCAAGCATTAATAATTACCTGGCCTTTAATATTGGCTTGTTGATGGCAAATGTTGTAAATCGGTGGCGTATTCTTTTACTAAAAACAGCACAAGCAGCCAACATTAAATACAAGTGTCCAAACAATAAGTAAATAATTACACCTTCAAGCTTTATTTGAATACTAATATAAGTGCTAAGTTACATTTGGTAGAATTCTGTAATGTAGAACAAGAAGTTCAGCAAGGAATAGAATGATCTGACAAAACAGCAATGTTTTCATTGGTTCTTGCCTTTTCTTAAACATCCAAGAGCTACAGTATTCCATGCAGCGATTTTCCAGCACTTTTTCAAGCATTTATTGAGAGTGGAATGGGTTATTATTGTTATCTGTCCACCATAATGCATGGGAAGTGAACCTGGGGCTTCACAGTCAAATATCCGCAGGATGGATCCGGTTATTTTTTGAGGAGGGGATTAAAAATGCAGGGTTGCAACTAAATAAATGTAGCCAGAGACCTTTGCTTTAAAGTAGAAATCAAATTGAACCTTATCCACTCTGATTTAGGTAATCCTAAGAGTCCGTGTCACGCTCGTTCTAATGCCTATTCTTAGACAACGAAAATAATCAGGTTGACAATTTTTATCCAAGAAAGCTTTCAATGGAACATCTGAACTGGAGATGAGGACAGTGTCGTCTGCGAACGTCAGGAGCTCGACGGACTGGTGACTGGAGGTGCATCTGTTGGTGTACAGAGAGAAGAGCAGCGGGCAAAGAACGCGTCCTTGAGGGGAGTCTCACATGTTTCCGCAGCTTCACGCACCGCTTCCTGTCAAACAGGAAGTCTTTGAGTCACCTGCAGGTGGAGTCAGGCATGTGCAGCTGGGAGAGCGGAAGCTGATGTAGGATGTCGAATCACTGCAGTCCAAGCGGGCCTGAACATTCTCCATCGCTTCTCCGGTCCACTTCTTAGACGTCCTCAGACAAGGTTTACAGAGCTTTAATTTATGCCTACATGGAAGGAATCATATGGACCAAGAAGTGGTCAATGTGACCCAGTGCAGCACGGGGGACGGCTTGAAAGACACCGCTGATAGTAGTGCAACTCTGGTCAGGCATTTAATAAACTGTCCGTATTTGGAGAGTGCAGCCATCCATTTTTTTTATTTATTTTTTTTAATAATCACAAAATGCAACTCCAAATATTGGAAATGTCTTCCAGACAAAAAACTGAAAATCCACTTCCATATGGCAAGCTGTTATGTTGTTACCGTCATATAAAAAAAATAAATAAATAAAAAAAATAAATAAAAAAAAAGGCATTAAGACAGGATGTAAAATAAACACAAGATTATACAAACAGGACTGGAACTTCACACACAGCTAATAAAAAAAAATTAAAAAGCCAAAAGACATTTCAACTGCTCTCCAATGAGACTCCACACGTCACTGGGTGGGTCATATGTAGCCCGTGTCGTTTAGTATTCGACAAAAGCGTTTCTACCACCATTTATTACATCAATTCTACATCAACCTAAACCTTGTCAGCCTCAAATGAGCATCGAAACTACTTTGTGATATTGAGCAACATGTATCGACTTTCACTTTGTCTATTTCTTTTTTAAATTGGACTCTTCACATTTTGAATAAAGCACTTGAATGAAAAAAAAAGGCCAGTTGCAGAGAGCGAGAGAGGCTATTGTGGTGCGACAGAAGTGGTGTGAGGACACTTGATAATGCCACACACACACACACACACACACACACACACACACACACACACACACACACACACACACACACACACACACACACACACACACACACACACTCACTATCTATTTGGACCAGAACAAGGTCATGTACTGACCGCTGGCCCTATTCCATCCAACTAATTTTTTCCATCCCGTTTCTTAAAGACATACACCAAGCTTTTGCCGAAGACGCTGTTTGATCTACTGTTGGGTGACAAGACGCCAGTTTGGCATAATATCAGACATCCATAGCTTCGAGTCCTCCATTTGTAACCACAAAGTAATTCTGTCGACCTGTTGTAGCTGTACGGTTTCAATGTACGGCATATGGGTGTTGTGCTGCAAAACGTGGCAAATACTGTGTTGCTACGACGCTCCTTCTCTTTTCATCCCGTTTCTCGTTGATGCAGCACTGAGCTTACAGTTCAGCTGGCTGTGTGATGTGATTATGTGAAGGTACGCGCACGTCAGCTTCAGTTTCATGGGGAGTGAACTTTTCTTTTTCCTTCTCGTTACATGTGCAGTTTTTATGGGGACATTTATCCTGTACAAAAGGTGAAATACAAATAGCAGGGTATCATTTTAGATTGATGCCTGGTTCCGAACTGCTTGTTGAAAAGTATTTCAGATGCGAGTTCAGCAAAGTTCGTACAGTTCAGTACAAGGTTCTACCAATCATCGAGGTCCTCGGGTGTTACCCACCTCTGCAGCGGTTGGCCAAGGGGTTTGAATAGCACAGCAAAACAACAATTTCCTGTAAATATCTCATTTCCGGCAGCATGTAAGTCCCCTTTGACCTCACATAGATGACACAACAGGACAGTACGGGAAAGACAAAGAAGATTTGGGAACAAAAGGGAAATATATAATCAAAGAAAAGGTTAAAGGTTTTACTGCACGATATGAAGTTAAAGTTGAATATGATGAAGAGATGGAAAACATTCTTTAAAATGTAAATAAAACAAAAATGTTCAAATGCTATTGGAAACTTCAGGCCCCAAACTTGCCGAGAGCTGTCCAACTGTCCATACTGAGGACCATGACAAGTCAGGACTCGTGTAGTTGAAAGCTTGCTTTCTGCAACTGTCAAGTTCAAAATCTTCGAGAAAAGCAGTAAGGACTTCAGGTCGAATGAGGTTATAGTAAAGTTGTTTTATTTAGTATAAAATTGTGATGAGAGTATATGTCGGCCGAGGTTTCTGAAAGTCGCGGTCCACAGTTCACAAAGCAGAGCAATGTAGTTAGCTGTCTCTCGCTTGTTCCAGAACCCGGAATTCCAGTTTGTGCAAAGATTTATACATTTTTCTGTTAGAGGTGCTGCCTCTCACTCATTGGTTTGTAAACGTAAACAATGTAACATGATCTTCTTTGTTGGTTTCTGGTTGGTGCACAGGCGTGTCCACGCCTCTTGGCAACACGAGTCCCTCCTTTGGCAGTAGGCGCATCATGCTGTTGTGACCCTAAGTTGTAGCTTTGTCTTGTAACCTCCGCCTTATTCAAGCAAGACTATGCGCACCTTTTTATACAACAGTTTCCACTCGTACTTTTCTTATCATTTGGTTACATGAGTTCACACATAAAAGATATAAAAAAAATGTAAAATATAAAAGATACAAGACTAAAAAACATTTTTCAGTGTATTAGGTATAATGCAAATTTCTGTAAACCTTTCCATATCTGCATATTTCTGACCTTTCAATGTCTGCATATTTCAGACCTTTTTAGTAACAGCAGCATTTCATTCACAATTTCAGGTATGAGCAAACCTATTAATAATGGTTCTTCAGTGAGCATAAGTAAAACTAGCTTGATGAAATAATCACACTTCTACACAACTTAAGCATTCTAGGGCTGGTGTAGCTCTCTTTTGATGTAGCGGGACTGGTGAAAGACTACCTGGGGTCTGGGTATATTGTCTACAGACAACTTTTAAACCAGTCCCCTCCTCTTCTGTTTTTGCACATTTAAGAGACAAAGACTCTCAAATTTTATTGTAAATAGTTTTATACTTTTCATATTTCAAATTTAACACGCAAAATCTGTTATTCATGTACAATTGCAGTGTTTTTTGCCTGCACAATGTCCCTAAAAGAAACAAATGCTCAGGAGTTTTTAAATCCCTATATTTGGACCAACAAAAAATCTAGACTAGAAAAGTTCAATTCATTTAAAAATACACACATTTTTTTTTTTTTTTTTTTTTAGAAGCTCCTGTCCCAGGTTGTATGAAGTGAAAATATGGTCACAGGTGATGTTGTGACTCCTGAGACCCTGCACCATGTCGAGCACGACCCTCTTGCCCTGGTTCCTTTCTGGGGCTTCTCCAACTGGCCTTCCAGTGTACACCTGCATGTTCAATGCATAGCTAGATTTGGCATCTGTTGCTGCCTAAATCTTTATGCCATACTTTGCTGGCTTGAAGGCATGCATTACTTGAATGGGCAGCAGCCTCTAAATGCCACCAGCCTTTTAGCTACTGTGACATGAGGACCTGGGTTGTAGAACAGTGGAAGCGCTCTACCCACACGGTCCGGATTGGTGCCAGCTTGTCTCCTCTTGCTCGTGTTACCATATTATCAAATCGGATTGTTCTGGACAACATTTTGAGTGGTTAATAATCAGAAACTTCATAATCCCCATCACTGACATTATCTTCGTCTTCAGACAAATCTTAAATTTCACGTCCATCTTCTATTTCACTGTTGTTGATGGTCAAAAATACCAGCCAGAAACCCAAAGACAGTCCTCTCTGTTTGAAAAGCTCATATTGTCACTCTGAAAGTCTGCTGCAGAGTTGATCTGATCTCTATCTCCCCTCTACTGCTGAGTGTGGGTGGAGTTTTTTCGGGGTTTCTCTGCCCACACAGGTGCAAGAGCTATAAAAAAAGCAAAAAAAGTAGCAAACCTACCTACACAGGCCAGAGACACGCACACACGGCCAGAGACACGCACGCACGCACGCACACACACACACACACACACACACACACACACACACACACACACACCTCAAAATGTGTGAGTGTTTGTGTCTCTTCCCTTTTCTTCTGCAGCCGGGAATTAGAAGAGCTTCCTGTACCACTTCTTCCTCTTCTTTTTGGCGATCTGGCTCTCGAGATCTTCCAGCTGGGAATTCATGGAACTATTGGCGTGTTCTTCAACTGCAGCTCAGTCTCCTTCAGACACTCACTCACTCACCAAAACTAAAAAAAGTGTCAGGCCTGATCCCGTGCAGCCGACATAATACATATCACAATTTAGGGAGTAAAACAAATGATCTACCTTACTGTCAGAAGTAAACGGTCCAAACGAAAACCAGCAGGCAGCGGAGGTGAAATCCTCGTCCACGGCCAAACTCCGACAGTCCTACGGTAGCTTAGCCGTTAGCACTTCCATATCAGCTCAAACAAAAGTTGCATGAAGCTCAAACACTTAAACAGCTCAGCTGCCGTTGACATGAGCCTACAATTTACAAAACAAAGACATATTGTTAACGATCTAGTAATATGTCTGCTTTTCTGTCGTCTTGCTCTCTCGCGACTCTCAATGGCGCAAGTCCCGCCCTTTTCCTCTACCTTGCGTCTTCTGCGTACCTTTCTCCCGCCCTCTTTCTGACCTCGACCAATCGTCAAAGGCTGCGATAACAGATAAGTGCGTTATCCAATCAAAGAAAATAGCTCTAATTTAAGCTATACTATGTGCACTTTTTAGGCATAACGACTGTTTATTATTGTTTCGATAAAAGTACTTGTTAAACCATATACATTTGTTTATGTTGAAGGCACCTTAATCATTCATTTGGTCTTTGTTAAACTAAATTAATTTGAGTTTCATTGCCTTTCCTCATTCATTTTGTTCAACTTATTAGGAACTACATTTGAATCCCTTATATTTTTTCTATCAGGGCTAAATGTACATTTCTGGTCCCATTTAGAGTGAAATAGACGATAACTCAGGGTATGCTTTCAGGCTTTTCTACTTTTGTGATTGACAGATCGCTACCACAGCGTTTGGCCGTTTTCGTCTTAAAACCCTAACCCTTTCACATGGAAGATAAGATAGAAAAGACGGTGACGGCACAAAATGCCAAGCTCAAGACTTCAAAACGGCAGTCCACGACGTCCGTGTCTATACGGTCTATGGTTCAGTCTGAACACAGCTTTGGAATGACGCGTCACTGTGGATCCACTTTAAATCTAGCTGTCACAAAGCCCGCGTGAGTTTGAGCCAGAGACAAGAGTTGTGCTGTGCAACCGATTATGCTGAGTACTCTGCGAATCACCAAAACAGCCATCTGCCTCGGAGCTCTACGCTCACTCTTACACTATGTTCCTCTATCCCTATTTCTACCGACTTATGCCTTCCATCTATCTAACATATCCCTACTTTCCAGACTCATTTCTTTCTCTCTTCTTCCTTCTCATCCTTCCTTCTACCCCCCCCCCCCCCCCCCCTCTTCCTCTTCTTTTACCCCCCCCCCCTCCTGCCTCTCCTTTTTCTGCGGGAGAATGACCCTTTCCCTCCCCAGTCCTTCCTCATCTCTCTCTCTCTCTCTCTCTCTACCACTTTTTCTCTCTGACCTGGTTCTGTTGGATCCTGCGGGAAGGCCGGATGTTCAAACTACACGCACGCGCACGCACACACACCTGGGGAAAAAGAGGGAACAACAACACACGAAGCTCAGCCAAAAGGATTTTCAGGTTTGCACGTACACATAATCTATATAGACACACATTTACACAGCACACGTGCAAACACATGCACTCACAAAGTCAGAAGATTATGGGATTTCACTTTCTCTCTTTGGCTCTGTTTTGAATGCCCACAGTGAGGCTTGCAGGGAAAATCAATGTGTTTGGTTAAACGCTAAAGATATGTTTGCCCTGTCATTTAAACCTGATTGTTCGACCCGCTCACAGGAACATAATGGACTGTGAGGCAGTACGCAATCATTGCAGCCATTTTTGTGTTGTTGTTGTAATGATTTATTTCCAACATTTTAAGCAATTAAGCGAAATAAAAATTACATTACAGTTCATTTAGAAGACGCTTTTGTCCAAAGCGACTTACAATAAGTGCAAACAATCACGAGGATACGACTCTAAACAGTGAGAATCTTGCAAGTACATCAGCTTCAGATAGGTAAAATCATACAAGTGCAGAACAATAGCTTCAAATAAGCCAAACCAAAGAAAGTGCAACAAAGAGAAACAATAGCATAAAAATTCAACCATTAGCTTCAAATAAGCCAACCAATTTAAGTGCAAATTGATTGATGCATTTTTTGTTTTTTTTTCCTCCATCCTTGACTGAGGTGCAGTTGAAACAGGTGTGTTTGAAAAACATTTTCTAGAGGAGCCATGTTAGTGTATAATCTTAGAACCTGTTTACACCTGGCATTAAGGTGCATCTTGAGCGATCGGATCACAAGTGGACCGCTCTGAATAGGGTGAGACCGACCACCCAAAACGCATTGTGACCGGAGCACTCAAACCACCTGGTGCGCCATGTGGCATGAGACCACATATCTTCTGCAGTGCCGGCGCCAATGTGTCCCCAGTGAGGACGTAACATGGAAAGCCGCGGCTACCGTTTTGTTCCGCCTTTTTCCTCAAACTCTTTCTTGCTCCCACATTGCCAATGGCAGCAAATGACGTGTACACTGCATCACTGCTTACCAGAGGGAGCTCTCATTTCCACTAGCTTTGTCCACGGCGTCGGTAAAAGCACATATGATGAGTGCGTCAAACATCCGGATTGTTTTGGATTTCTTCTTCTTTTGATTTTGATTTTGGCAAGACTAGGGACGGGAAGTGCATTGCTGCCTCCCGCCATTCCAAAACAACAACGCATGTGGTCTTTAGATCCGATCACAAGTGTGATCACACACTCGAATCGCGTTCTGATGCCGGGCGTAAACAAGGTCTTCGTGCCAGTGTTGACTCTAATGACGGAGGAATCTTTTTGGCATGTGCATACTGAGGCAATGTCCATTAGAATGAATCAGGCGCTATTCTTGAACATGATATCCAGTTATCTGTACACATTCCTTTATTTGATATTTGCAAGCATGTGTAGTGGAATGTAATTAGTTGCGCTAATATCGTAAGGTCCAATTAAGTTTGAATGTATTCTGTATCAGGTTAAACCCTTTCAGGTGTGCTGGCGGCGACAACCACAGCAACAACAGCAGAACAACAAGCAATCGACGGGAAAAGAAATCAAACACAAAACAGACGATAAAAAGAAGAAAGAATCAGAATCAGAAATCCTTTATTCATAGAGGGACAGTGCCGATAAAAAAGGCAAATATAAAATAAGTAGAAGTAAGAATAAGAACACAAAAAGAAAATAAGTATACTTTATATTATTGTAAGCTTAACATTTCATTAAATGGCAGTAATGAGGCAAAAATCAGTTGTCGACACAATTTGTTTGCAGCCAAGAACACAATGATGGCCATTTTTCATCAATTTCTGACGTTTACATTATTAATAGTAACAAAAAGCAAGTTTTGTAACTAATACAATTGTTTGGTGCAGCCATAAACAAAAGAGAAAGAAGGCCTGAACATAGAAGCCTTTTTTAAATTTTTATTATTACCTATCAACTATGGGAACCATAACAAAATAATAAAAAGAGCTGATTAGAATGTTATTGAATCATTTGAAGTAGTAAACTGTTTTCAACAATGTGGGTATTAGAAATATATGCATTTATGTAAAAAAAAATACTAAATCTATAAGAATTATCGTAAACTACATTCAAGGAAAGAAGATTACTTTTCAAAGTAATTAGATGAATGAGATGAGATTTGGTTGAGATTTGGTCATGTAAACTGGAGAGCAAGATTCTTCCAACATGAACTGGATAGTTTGTTGAATAAGAATAATTCAACACAAATAACACATAATAACGGCTAACTATCAATGAGAAGCCTTTCTGACCCAGATCTGCAGCCCCGTATTTACCCCTCTCTCTCTCTCTCTCTCTCTCTCTCTCTCTGCCCCATTTAACAAATAATATTGCATGACTCCAGTAATCAACATTAATTTAATTTCTGGCCAAATCATCCAACAAGGTCAGAGACTATATCATGTAATCTCATAAACAGACTGTGTTCGTGTGTGTGTGCGCAGGCGTGTGTGTGTGTGTGTACGTAAAGAGAAATTATGTATCCACAAATAGTTTATCATGGGTTACGAAGGGTTAATTAAGTATTTAATATAACACAGTACAGCAAGATTAGATTCCTGGTGCTGTCATTACAAATGTTTGTGTGTGTGTGTGTGTGTGTCTGTGTGTGTGTGTGTGTGTGTGTGTGTTTGTGTGTGAGAAAGAGTGGTGTACTGTACTGAAGTCCCTCTTGACATGTGGTGGTGACCCAACTAAATGAAAGTCATTTTAAAGTGATATTGAGCCCTCAGAGAATATAAACTGTTGCTCCATATTACTGTTAGTGTGTGTGCGCGTGTGTGTGTGTGTGTGTTTGATTAGTGCCAGTTGGTACAGTACAAAGTCATGATATCCCCTCAGACTTGTCCAATATAAAAACCAATGTCTGCCAACTGTCATTCTAGAAGTTATCTCCAAAATAAAAGCTTCAACTAATACTATCAAGCAACAATAACCGATTCTCTTCAAACCCAGCATGTAATTGTCACTTCTTCAACATTATACAAATGGCAATGAGAAAGTGTGAAATTTACAAAGAAGACGGTTGAAAATGTGGGAAATCCTTCCTTCTTCTTTTTAAATACACCTTTTGCAAAATGACAGGATTCTGGGTCATAAAAACATGGGCGGTTAGCGACCGGAGAGGGAATCCATCTGTCACTCAAAGTGGCCACGCCCCTAATAATGTGTAGCTTACAGCCTTAATATTATTTGAATGGATAAGTCATGTAAAAAGTCAACCACCGCTCATTTTTCATGAACAGGGAAACTAGCTATAGAGCTATACCAAAATAGTTTTTTTGTACCGGCATGTGAACATGTTTATTTCTGCTGTAAAGTTGGCCATTTTAACATGGGGGTCTATGGAGATGGACTCCCTTTTGGAACCAGCCTCAAGTGGCCAGTCAATGAACTGCACTCTTATCGCACTTCCGCATTAGGCGACACTGCTCAGCCCCGGAGGTTTGCTGCTGGATTTAGATGTGTGCGCGCATTGCAAAAACAGTTTCTAGGATTTGAGGACATTCAGGGCTTTAGCACAGTCCTCCTCACTGGACAATGTGTTTTTTTTTTTTATGCACTCTGGCACCTTAATTACCTTAATTATTATTAAAATGTTTTGTGAATCAATTCAAATTGGTTGTTATCGTTGAAACAGGAAATGGTGGACGGTCCGTAGGGGGCCTTAAGTCAAATATCACTGCCGTGTGGGATTATTGTATGTATGTACCAATAGTCAATTTTGTCTCTTTGCATTTTGAAGAGTTTTGATTGTTGAAATTCTGCTGTTGAAAAAAAGCTGAGCTAAAGTAATTGTGAAACTCTCATACCCAGTGTAAATGCAAAGGCTGGTACACCAGGGGTTAATACCAGTACAAACATAAACCATGCATATGCCTTTTGCCACATTGTACTCGAGGAATGTGCGGCGACAGTCTGCATTGCCCGAGCGTATTGAAGATCAGGCTGTGTTATATTTTGTATGACACAGCATTACTTTTGTGTACACTAGTTCTCTCTTCTTGTTTTTCACATTTGTATTTACCCGCGTTCATTTTCTTTTAATGTGTTCCTTTATTGTGAGTATCTACTCTTTATATAAGAGTATCTTACACTAAAATCATTGATTTATCTTTTGCACATTGGATTATTGTTCTCGGAATATCACTGCCAAAAATAAGAAATAACACAGATTTTGTAAATAAGACCTTAAGTTGTAATATAAGACTTATACCAACTCACGCAATAGTGCTTTTTTAAAAAAAATGTTTTTAAAGTGTGTATGTTTTGAAGAAGTTATGGGAATGTATCATTTCATCATCTGTTTTCCATTCATTCACGTTCTACTATTCAGTGTCTGTTGTATAAAACATCTGTAGTTTGATGAACCATAAACTGGGAAAGTTTAGACAGAAAATCAAATGTTTTTTTTGGTCTTTCAGTAATTCCACAGTCCGTATTAATATTTTAAGTATTAATTCATTGCCAATGTTTTTTTTTTTTTCCTTCTCTCATCACAAACAACTGTTTTAATGTTCTACTGGCAACTTGCAAAATGTTGTTAAATTATAAAACATATTTGCTATACATAAAATATGAAAGACTGAGCCAGACTTTGAGATTACTTACATTTAGCTCTTAATCATTTTTATTTCATTCCTGATGCTTGTTTCAGAAGAGTGCTTGGTAAAAATATCAAATGATGGACTTTTTGTTGTATTTTACAACATAATGTGAATACTGTTACAGAGGACGTTACAGACAGTTGTTCATCTATGGCAGTCTTTTTCGCTGACAAAATCACAGCACAAAGATTAAAGGACTTTTTTGGGGTGACAAATCATAACTCTCGCCCCAAATGTGTTGCCTTCACAGAGTCTGTGTCACTGAAAGTCGACCCTGTACATGCTGTGAGCTGCCCAACCCTCCAGCTGCTTTAAAGAGTTCACAAGTGACTGGCTTCTAGGAAAGAAAACAGCGTTCTATTCATGAGCCGTGAACGTGTGAATTCTGTGAGAGACTGTCACTTTAGTTTATTCATGTTTTCTCTCTTTTTTTTATTTCCTTGCCCTGGCTGGAGCGCAGAAACCAATGGCGGCAGCAGGACGCCCAGAGTCAAAACATCCAGAGCAGTGTGTGTGCGTGTGCGTGGAGTCACCCGGCCTCAGTCTGGTATGTCCATGTCTAACTAGCAGAAACGTTGCCTTTTTTTCCTTTTCTTTTTGGAGACATATCAGCCTATGTCTGAGCCCGACCCATCATGACCCACAAGCCTCTTTTGGTTTGAGCCGAAAAACTAGAAAAAGGGAGTTTAAAGTGGACTTCGGTTCACCGTGATGAGTGCTCTCAACTGAGCTACTGATTGACGAAGAGCACACGTCGTTGTCGGCTGTCAATCTACGTAAGACACCAGACGTGTTTGATATTTACACCTTGATGTGTCTTCATAGTAGCAAACACAGCCTCCAGCAGCTACTGACAACCCACTTTACATCATGTTGATGTACACGATGTACCAGTGGACTGTGTGTAACCCTGCATGCCACAAAATGCAGCTATTGTATCCCATAAACATTATTGCCTTTTTGAGGGCACTTACTCCTCACTACACACAACCCCTCAGAATGATGCTCAAATAAAGTGAAAGGTGAATAAATAGCCTGTAGTGCTCTAAGGCAGGGGTCTCCAACCACCAGGCCGCGGACCAGCACTAGACCACACAGAAAGAATAAAACGTTTTTTTTTGTGTTCGTAATATTTATGGTAAACATTTGTATGTATAATATTATATATAATACAATGTAATAATAATATAAATAAAGTGCATAATATAAAAGAGAGAGAGAGAGCGAGAGACAGAGAGAGAGAGAGAGAGAGACAGAGACAGAGACAGAGAGACTGTAGAAAAACAATGTAAGGCAGAAAACAAGGGCAGAGTGAACTATCAACGCTCCGGTACAGGCCATACCCACTTTCTGTATGGTTCCAAATGCAGATATTTTTGTGACGTGAACGAATAAAGACTTGTATTATAGTGTGTATTTAAATGTGTGATGAATACCAAGGTTGTGTGACACAATGCATTTTCCAAATCTGTTCATAATTTGAGAGTCCTCTCTCGTGTCAGAAAGGGGACAGTCGATGACCTCTCACCCCACGTGTCTCCGACAGAGTTTTTTTTTCAAGGGCCCTCTGAGCTGAATGATAGCTGCTGCTGCTGCTGCTGCTGCTTTTCTCCTTGACCAGACAGCGTTTCGAGTCTTTCCCCTGCACAATCCCCAACGCGCACTCCAACCTCGTCCATTCCGATGGTCAAAACCCGAGGAGATGATGTATAGGAGCGATATTGCCTTATGCAGGAGGCAGGGATCGACGTGACTGGATCAATGTGGGTCGCAAGCACTGTGGATGAGCATGTGCCCCGCCGGCCACAAAAGTAGGACACAGGGATGGGGACGGTCACATTTCCACACCGACTGCTGATTCAATATTCAACAGGTTCCCCCTACAACGCAGGTGATTTAATTAGATTTCAGAGTACGTGGCCAAATTCATTTCAATATTGATAAGCAAAAACTCATTAGCCCAAGTACCTTCTTTTCGCTTGAACATTATTGAATATTAATGCAGCTCATGGGCTATCAGGGATGTTGGTCTCTAGAATGTTTGTATAGAAATAGGGTTTAAATGTATTGCATTTGATTGGCCTTATTAATGATGTCATTAGGCAGAGTGGTTATGTTGAACAGGTGATAATAACAGGACATCAGGCAGCTGGACTCTTATTAAGCCGTGTTGACACTGATGGGCTTTAGCACTGCTCCCTCAATAAAAGACGAAGAAAATCTGGAATATAATTTGTCCCAGTTTAACTTTATTTTCCTTTCCACTTTCATTTTACTGGCCATCTACTTTCTCACCCCATTGGTAGTATTATTGTATTGTTTTTTTTCAACAGTCTGGCACTTTAAAAAAAAAAAGTGTTTTCCCCTTTATCGTGTATTGCGTGTTGTTGTTGTTGTGCAGGGATTGGGCGGGGTGAAAGGGCGGGTGGTGAAAAGAAAAGATTAAAAAATAAAGAATAAATTTGTGACCTGTAAACCTGGTAATGTGTTTAACGTCTGTTTAGGTTTTCCACCAATAAAAACTTATTTTTTATTTATTTATTATTTTTTTAAATGTCTCAGTTTAACCACAGGACACATTTCACTATCAATTCATGAATGTGATTGTTAGTCTTTGTCATGCAATGTGTATTAGATTTTTTGAGATCAAACAAAAGACCCCACTAGTTGAATGACGCAGTAAAGAAGCTGGTAGTCTATAAGTTCGATTGAGTGCTTGTGTGTGGGTGCTGTGCTTCAGCTACAAGTGTCGGTAGTGCCAAAAACTGCAATTCATAAAATGGCCACTTGAGGTTGGTTTCAAAAGCGAGTCAACCTCCATAGACCCCCATGTTAATATGCTAATGTTAATATACTTTACAGTAGAAATAAACATTTACAGCCCGGAACAAAAAACGCTTTTGGTTTTCTACAGCTAATTTCCCCGTTCATGACAACTGTACGGGGGTTCCTTTTTACATAACGCACCCGTTTAAATTACCACCCACTTTGAACTTCACCCCGGCTCTTCAGAAATTGTCACGGAGACTTAAGTCCAAATGTTATACAGTCTATGGTTAGAGCAGACAATTTAATCCATTCCTGTTCTCGAGCTAAAGCTCTATTTCCATCCTTCCTTATATTCTTTCTTTCTCTTCATTTAAGACTGAGCCATCTCACACACAGACTCCAGACACAATTGTCTGCAGCTTTATGTTTCACACCATGCCTGATATTATCTGCCAACCTGATGTTTGTGAAACATGTTCTCTGTTCTAAATGGAATCCACAGAAAGTGTTGTTGCTCAGTGTGGCCCTGCGTTGGGGCCAAAGGCTTCGCAATCTTCTCACTCTCTGATTTGAGTTTTTTTAGCGAAAGAAAGAAAAAAACAACACAATCCTGTTATACATTCCACTTCAGTCTTCATACCTCAACTACAGAAATTCCAGGGAGATTGCACATCAAAATGAATGACAGCTGAACAGAGCCAGGATCTGATGTGCGTGGACTTCTCTCAATCCGCATGTGACCAGAGTTCCCGAAGCAACATAATCTGTTTGTTATTTTTGTACTTCTGCGGTTTGCTCTGTATTTTTTTTCTGTTTCTCCCCACTGCATGGACACAGAGAGACCTTCCTCACAGTTACGTGAACGTGGTCTCATGCACTTTGCTTGGCTCTCCGTGTCTTTTTCTCTTATACTGGCTCCATATGAGGACCGCAGTCAAGCGATTTCAAGCTTTTTGTGCTTCTCAGACTCCTTTTTGTCCAAAACAACAGAAAACTTGGCAATCTTGTAAAGAAAATCTCCTGTCAGTCTCTCTGTGTCAGTCTCTCTCCGTTTGGTCTTCCTGTCTGCACACTGGCTGTGAGAAGCTGTTCTCAAAGATTGACGTTTAAAAACAGACAGTTTGCAGCCGTCCCCCTACCTCTCTTTGGGATTCCCACATCCCTGTTGGATCCCTCCTCCTGCTTTTCACACTTTATTAAAACAAAGACATCTGATGTATGTTTGTTAGAAGCTTCCCTCTAGGGCCACCAGTTCTGCTGAAAACTGACAAGTGGATCGCTAACTTTAAAAATGCCAATTTCTTTTTAGTGCCCCGAGAAAAACCCTCCCCTTGGGTTCTATGACTCATATATATGGATGTTGACTACAATCAATATTTGTACATGCTCAATCGTCATCAGTGTAGGCCTCATTCAGCCACACGTTCTATCTATCGGGATCATTTCAAGTATTCAGTACTGTTGCTGTGGGACTCGTGTTTCAACTGGGTTTTCATTACAATGCTAGGCTAACTGAGTTTAATCTCTCAAGGAACAGATTTTAAATGGGTTTGCTTTAAGAAAATCCATGTTTCGGCTGATGGATACTCTTTAAACTATAATAATGTTTTTGCAATGATATTGGACCGCCTCGTTCCCCTTCATTCTTAAACTTGTTCTGATGTAGGCAACATTTCCAAAGAGTACCTTTAACTTTACCAGTACCCAAGAAAGACTGTAGGCAAAAAGAAAAAACAGGGACAGAAGGGCCGACCAGCATCCACAGCCCAACATTTCTCTTTTCTTTTTTTTGTTTACTTGTAGTCTTCAGTGTCTTCAATTGACATCGCTTAATGTCACAACCTCAGACACAGGGTAGGAGGACTCAAATGCACAACACCAGAGACAGATGTAAAGTGTAAAATCAAAAACGCTCACAAAGAAGATTTACCAAAACCTCTGAGATACTGCTGGTACGCTGGCTCATGACGCAGGGACATAACAAGACAAACTGACACAAGACAAGCAGAGACAGGACTGTTTATACATGAGGTGAGTGGGCACAGGTGGAAACTATCAGGGGTGGGACTAAATAAAATACAATAATAACTACAACATGAAAAATTTTAACAAACTCGACATGACTCTTTAAGCAGACTCTGATGTGTAACAATCCACGGCGACCCCATTAAAGACATACATTCCAAATCAAGGAATGCAAATGGACTGCATTTATATAGCAAATGGACTGGATTTATATAGTGCTTTACAACACATGTCAGCATTTACCCATTCACACACACTGTTGGCCATCGGGAGTGATTTGGGGTTCAGTATCTTGCCCAAAGACACTTTGACATTCTGACCGTAGATTGAACCACCAATCCTCTGACTAGTGGACGACCACTCCACCTCCTGAGCCACAGCCCTGTACAGAACAATTTTGGAACAATTACGACGACACATATGAGCAAGAGTGAAAACGCAAACATTTTGAGGAGCGTTGGACATTGCAAGAAAAGTACAAAAGGTGAAAGTACAGCCGTGAAGGGGAATGAACTCAGAGAATAGCACACAAAGCGCAGTCACACTACAATCCAGGGTTATTAACGGCATGTGACGACACACAAGGTCCCAGATCATACACTTTTCATGGGGCTGTGGCTGATATCAGAGGAGTGAAGGAGACAGAGAAAGACAAAAGACAGAGAGAAGTGAAGAGCGAGAGTACAGCACAGCACAGAGTCAGCGAGCGAGGCAGATGTTAAATTATTCTCTTTTGATTTACAATAATAAAATCGTTTGATCAGTGGAATATGTCCTCATTGGCTCCCCCCTGAGGGCACTGTACGGCTCCCTCCAAATATCTCCCACTTCTGAGCAGTCAAGGTCGAGAGCCAAGGCGAGATGGAACAGAATTAAGAATAAAACAATATTTGCTCCAAAGTCAGCACTGCTCAGCCCAGGAGAATGAAGTGTGGGTTTTCTTTCGTTCGTCTGCAAATCTTGGAATCTACAGGAATTGTGCGTCTGTTCTTGGGAGCCACCTGGGTGAGAGTAAAATGCAGAGACTTTTCTGTATGTCTGTGTGTTTTACCCCCCATATGTAACTGATATTTTTTTTAATTATGATGTTTAAATGAATCACATTGAATGTGGCATTTACAAATAGGAACTTTTAAATGTAGTCCTGAATATGGTTTATCCCTGATGTGCTGCAATATCAACAAGTCTTCAGACATAAATGACAGAATGTGTCGTTTGACCACAGGAAGTCCCGCATCTTCTTCACGGGGTGTAGTTTGTGTTCAAACTTCTCTCTCGCTGATCTGCTCAGCTTCATGCAAATCTGATGAACAGACTGTGGAAATAATTCATTCATAACTGATGTTTACTTTCAGTTACTTTCTTGTTATTGATGTGAGCAGCAGCATATAGATTGTTCAAAGTGCTTTAGATACACAGAATGAAAATGTGAAAATATATATATAAAAAAGTGGTTCAAGGATTTCTTGACGGCGGCTCACATTTCTATTCAGAAAATAATTGTCATCTTTCCCCTAAAATCTCAGATCTGGGATTGTTTAGCAGAGTTATAATGTATAGTGTGTCGACTCAGCATATTTACAGTCGGCAAGTAATACGTGAGCAAACCCTCTCGAACTTTACGCTGATCAGGAAAACAACTCTTACCGTGAGGAGCAAATTGTTGTGTAAATGCTTAAAAAGTCAAACTTTTCATAATTTCTGAGACATGATGCAGATCCTCAGTTTTGCCGGCACCTGCAAAGCTCAGTACCGGAACTAACCGGTTCCCCGCAATTATCTCCAAGTCGAGTCCATCCCGACCCGTTAATATCAGTCCTGCCAGCTGTGACTGCTACACCGGCTGCTACACAGTCACTCACTTCAAAGTGCTTCATCTTCACCCTGGTTTAAGCTGCGCTTTCTGGTCTTGAATCACAAATCCAGCCGAGGAAAAGTCTGTTTCCCTGGCTGTGCTCGGATGAACATATTGACTGAATGTCTATAAATGTTTTCTTTACCCGTTACGCTATGTTTTTGCGGGTTCACTCGACCCGGTGAGGGACTCTGCTGCAGTTGACTTCCTTGTTTACATTGTTTAATGTTTTT
>CALSCE010010666.1:3792075-3804742 GCA_943593645.1 Bovichtus variegatus
GAGCACCCATACCCCTCCACCACGGTAAGGTGATGGTTCTCGGAGGGTTTTTTTTTCTTGTTTTTTTTTTTTGCCGACTGCAGCTAGCCTAAGCTTGTTACAGGAAAAGATTCAATAGTAAAGTCCTACACTTTATAGTGTAGCTGCGCTTTGGTAGATAGAAAAATGGTTGAGTGTTCACACAGACCAAAGACCAGCACTTTGAATATGAAAGTGGAGGCATAAATCAGCAGCCGGTCAAATAAAAATGGCCTTTGAAAAAACCTCACACACACGTTTATGTTTGAAACAGCACATTCTCCCAATCATGCTAACGCAAAATGAGTGTGCATTTCCGTACAGTTGGTAACACATTGGCTCTTTATTAGTCATTATAAAGCACTTATTAATGCCTTATTCTGCATGAGCATATTTTACAACTACTACCATTACCTAAGACTTTTCCTCCTTATTACTGCTGATTGATTGATTGTAAGTAAGTTATTGTATATGAATTAGGATCTTATTAAGTTTTGCTCAGTATGGGCCTTATAAGGTGGTAGTACCACAAGAATGGTCATTCTCCCTTAATAACACTTAATAAATATGGGCTAAGTTTATGCAGCAAAAGGCAAAAAAACTATATTAATACTGTGCAAAAAAAAGAAAAGAAAAAAAAGAATGGGGAACATATTCTGAGTTAGAAAGATTTAATTTAAAGTGAAGTCTGGGACGGTAAACAGATGGTAATCATGCCATACAATAAACATAAATATAAACATTGTTTACAGTACCAATACAGCTTCACAAAAAAAAAACTGCATGGAGATAAAAAAAACAAAACAAAAAAAAAAAAAAAAACATACAGGTCAATATAAAACTTCCAGTGAATTAGTTATGAGCCAGCCCTCACTTTAGAATGAGGAACATATTCTGGGTTAAAAAATACTTTATTTATACCCCTACTGAGAAAAGCATATTAGGATGCCTAGTTCACTTACTGTACTTACTTACTATCAACCAGCAGAAATGAGGAGGTCATTGAGGGAAAAGTATAAAAGTAATGGTCATGCAGGAAAGGCATCAATAAGTGCTTTACAATGAGCAATAAAGAGCCAATATGCTACTAATACGCATGCTGATAAGCAACTAGTTAATGGTAAATGTGTGTATCTTAATATAAAGTGTTACCACACTGTTGAGCGTAGCCACAATAACTCAAACGTAATGTAAAAAGCATATTTCCTTTTTTTTTTTTAAATCAATGCAGTCCTGCTCTGCAGCCAATCAAAAAATAGAGTCGGAAGGAATCAAACCTTCTTGAAAAGTTCTTATAGGTCTTTAAAAAAAGTGGCACGAACAACACACAATGATGGGGAACATTCCGTGTTTGACATCCAGGGACTCATTTATGTTGCTGAATGAAAGCAGTGCGTGAAGTCTCTTTTTGATGAGTCAGAGCCTCATGTGTTGGACCTGATGGAGAAGCTTTTGTAGCTCGTCAATGCTGGGAAATGTGTGCGGCCATCGTGTGCAAGGCTTGTTTTCGAGCTCCTTCACGTTCTGCCCTCACTTCTTGGCTTTGGACCTGACAAAGATCCATTCAGATTTAAATATTGTTAGCACTGAAGGCCCACCCCAACTTCTCTTTAGCTTTGAGATGATTGGAATGGCAGCAGCCTTTTATTAAAGAAAAAAAAAAAAAAAAAAAAACATCTTTTATGACTCGGGCTTTTCAGTTGGTTGAAAATTGGACACAAAGTTCCCTTTAGCCCAAAAAGCCCGCTCCGAAGAGAGAGGAAGAGGGTCTGAGTATGAGACGAGGACAGAAAGGAGGACGGAAAGAAAGATCTGTAATGTGGCGTAAAAAAAAAAACATTTTCTTTTCTCTCTTTTTTCTGCCATCAAAGGCTTTTTTCAGCTCTGGGGCTGGCAATAACAGCTGACCCCTGTATGTTTCTTGTTTAACTTTGTTGGACGAAGAGAGTTGGAAAGCGAGAGCTCGCCAAGGTCTCCGTTAATGACGCCCATTGACAGAACTTCACTTCACAAAATCAGAGGATAAAAAAATAAAAAAGGCCATTGTGTAAAAACCCATGGTGAGGATGAATGTTTTTCTTTTTCAAATCATTTCATTTCATATATAAAATGTCTATCTGTATAAAAAAGACCTTGCAGCACGCACAACTACAACAACAACTGCCATAGTAACATGCTCGTGCACTCCACCCAATCAAGTGGGTATCTTTTTTATCGTTTTTTCTATTGCAGACTTCTCTCTTTATGTTTTCCCCGCTGAGCTGTGATGGAGGGACAGTAACACCAAGACTGTTTGGAAGATATCCACAGGATTTGTCTACGGTCGTTAAAGCTTCATAGTAACTTCAGATAAACTTTGGGCTGTACCCATTGCTTGCATATGCTTACAGGAGGAATGATTACGGCATTACAAACCTGTCTCATTGCACACGCGGCCAACTGCATGAAGATGGTTACATTTGCAAAGGCTATGTTTGAAGGGGAACACAGGACCAGACCCGATTAGATGGGATGTTAAAACCTGGTGACAGGAAATGCTAGGGCTTTTCGGTGCTTGGTTTGGTTTCTCAAGGATAATCCATTTAAAAGGAGCGTTCGACGCAAGCAGGCTGCACACAGAGCTACACACAGTCTCACAAAGACATGCGCACACACACACACACACACTCACACACACAAAACAGAAAATCAGTTAATTTTTAAATGCATTTCTACGTTTTTTTACTATGGCACACCAGAGACAATGGCTGGCGTCAATTTACTGCTCACATTTGAATGATTTCAGCGGAAATGTCTGTGTTGTTCTCTTTATATTGGCTATTTGCCCATTTTGAGTGAACATAGCTCTCGAGGGAACCTGCCGATACTCTCACAATCTCACCAAAACCAATTATACTTTTTCACATTTTTCAAACAAATAAATATCTAAGAGACCCGTGTCAATTGAAAAAGAAAAAAAAATCTTTATATATCATATCAGCTTATTTAATGGTCGTAAAAAGTGTCCTATTTTTTTGCTGACTACATCATAAAAAATCATTTCTGTTCACATGGCTTTTTTGCTCCCTGGAAAACTAATTATAATGATATTCCAACTGTCCGGTTAAACCAAATCTGTTTTTGGACATTCAATGACGTGCTTATTTTAATGATATAACAGAGAATAGTAATCGACATTAATATTCAGGGAACACAATTAGCCTACATTTTAATTGGTGGTGGTGGTAAGGGACCTGTAAAAGGCAAAAAGGTTGAGAACTACTGCTTTAATGTTCGCTGATGTGAAATCTCCTATGTCTGGCTGTCCTTGAATGCCTCTTTAAAGAGTTTCTAAAGTGTCATGTGATACCTGCTTTCGCAAGCAACCATGAATTTTCCCCCAAAAATAAATAAATAAAACTTTTTTATATTTTATTTCTTTGATTACTTGTCCTTTATATTAAACAGCGCTATATTTTGCTGTTAATTGGGGTTTTGAGGGTTTTACACTGACCTTTTTGGCTAGGGTCTTCCTGTGAGCTTGTGCTACCTGTGTCGTCCAAAAGTGTCTGTTTCCTTCCGCAGTGTGTAGACGTAAAGATTCAAATAAACTAGAAACATAACATTTTTCCTGTGTGTGAACGTTTTTTTTCTCCCATGAGGAAGAGAAGACACAAATGACACGCTCAAAGAGCCCGGCTGGATTCAAAACTAGGATGTTCTTGCTGTTGCCACACACGCTCCATACAAATAACATGACTCATCAGCATCACCTGATGTACAAATATGGTGTTTTTTCTGACCGCCAGTCTAAACATACATTGAGCAGACTGTATAGGTTGTACGATTATTGTTAGGTGGCAACGTAGACGTAGAAAAAGAGCCTAATCAAATTTATCGTCACACATTTATCGTTTTTTCTTACAGTTTACAAAAGTAGCCTCTCCATGAAGATACAAGCTATTCGAAAGCAGGTCGGTTTTCCTGAGAAAATCCTTGCTAATTTAATTGCAATCTCATTAAATTCCATTTCAAACAAATGCTACACTCTATCACTGGATTGCTAATAGATAATAAATGGTTTCACATTTGTTAGTCCACATAAGTGGTGTCTGGAAAGACCTTTCTGAGACAAATTGGAAGGGATGCCTTTTAGCTTAATAGATTTTCTTTTGGAATAAGCAGAAGATGAGCTAGGTATTTAGTGTGCGCAGTCATAGCTGCACAGACAGGGGAGATCACCGCCCACACAAACTGCACAGAAACAGATCATTAAAGTAAAAATACATCTTCGTGTTTGTCTGGTGCTAAATGCTTCAGGGGTTTTGCTGTCAAAGATAAATTCTAAAAGGTGCAAAATTCTACAGTGACCTTAAACCTAATGATGTTACGAATGTGAAGTTTAGTCATTAACATAATATTATACCAGCATATCTCTCTTTTTCATGCACTGTTGCATATCTCCCCATCTTATGAGTATAATGTTCCTTATACTTGGCCTTTTCACTTTTTACCCGCTATGTCTGTGCCCAGAATAGTTGTACTTTTTATTTTTCCTCCCTTTAATTCCCCCTCATTTTTCATCAATTCTTCCCTGACTGCTTTGTTATTTCACTGCTGGTTCTCCGTTGTCTGGATGGAAATGCAAAAGACCAAGGCCCTTGTATGTCCAGAGGAAAATCGTATTCCATTGCCGAGATGATCTACGCTGCTGACTGCATCATAAAGGCATATTTGACAGCTGAGACATTGGTTTTGCTAAATGAACTTTTGACAAAGAGAGCAATTTAATTGATTGGCTGGAGTCATAACTAGGAGCTCCAACAGAGTGACTCTCTCACGGCTCTAATAAAAAATGATTTCCACCCTCTATCAAAGAGATGATCTCTAATGTGCTTCAGTGGCTCTGTTCGCCAAAGAGCCTGACAGTAATATCAGCACGCCAATATTTAATCATATTGACAATACTGCATGTGATTATGCTGATGGAAGTTAGTCAAGAGCTTAAAGGGAAAACTCTCCGCCTTGAGAGTGCAGTATTGACGGAGAGTGCTAATCTCTCCTGCTCGCGGAGCTGTGCCGTCAGTGCCTACGTGTATCAGGATGCATTGTGCGTAAGCTTCTGACACCCGGAGGGTCCCCGCGGGCCATATCCTGCACGGCCCATGCAGCCTCAGCCTCTCTTTGCTGCATTTCTTTGGCCGTATACTCCGGTCAGAATAAATAGGACTGAATGTCCGAGTAAACCAAAACTCTGTGAAACGTATACTCACCATACTCACCATAACTTCCTCTGCACTCATATTTTGGGATGCCATGTTCGCTGTTGAGAAGGTAGCTACGTTAGCAAAACAGGCGAAGAAAACAAGAAAGTTCTGTATCTTTAAAACATTTTCTTTTTTTTTTACTTTCTTTACATAATGGAACTTCCAACAGGTTTAGGAAGTTAGGAAGCAGCATCTGGAGAACGCCCCCTGGTCAGCCAGAGGCAGAGACTAGAAAATCCAAGCTGAAGTAGTCTGTAGTTCTTCCTCACCTCCAACTACGCCACTGCCGCGTCAAATGACGCCGCTGGAAGCAGTAAGTACGACTGCACGCACTGCGGGATTTATGCTTCAACCGACTACATTTATCTTGAACACTGAATCATAGATAGACTATACACATATTTTGGAAACTTTGGTATTTTCACTACAACTTTAAAATAAAGTTTCATTGGGTTTTTCACAGTGTTTGGCTGCAGAGCATGAATTTGTACTGGCAGAAACGCCGGTGGTTCGGTGAGGCTGAAGAGGTGAGTTACAGTTTTTCAGAGTGATAGATGACTATGGGTGTGTAACCACAGATAAGGACGACCCAAGTGCAGGGATACAGAAACTGAGGGTGTCAAGTGGTTAACCGATCATCAGGCAACCAGGATTCAACACAGGAGATTGAGGAAACTCTAAATGCATCGAGTTCCTCAAGTATTTTAAACTTAGTGTCCTCCAAAAATAGGAAGCTATAGGCTACATAAAGCTGATAACTTATGAAATCAAGAAGTGTTTTACCTCCTAATGTGTATTATGACAGAAGACGAGGAAATAGACGAGGTCAATCAAAAAACTAACGTTTTTTTACGTTTTTTAAAATTTTCACATATACATGTATAGAGTATGAATTTAATATGAATTGAATTTATATAAATGTTGTATGAATTTCAGAAAAGTTTTAAACATTGTGCAGGAGAGGTGCCTGAGATACCTCCGTTATTAGAATAGTCACACTTAAAGAAGAGAAAGGATAAAAAGATAAAAACACAGGTTGCATAATTCATCCAAGTTTCACAACTAAGCAGTAGGACAAACATTGATTCAAATGTACAATTTACATAGAAGTTAATGTTGACAAGTTGAGAAGCATTACAATGCTATCCATGAAGTGTTATAAATCTTTGCTAATTAAAGTCATTTTTCAGCTGTTCCAAAGAAGTGGTTGTCTGTATTTCAGTGACTGTTGATTTAGGGAGTCCGACAATGCAGAAGATAGAAGGAGGAATGTTCTCTTTGGTATTTTCTTCGGTGCATGGTCAGCAGTACAGCATGTAGGGGAAGTGTGGAGGGCAGGTGTCTGTACGACAGATGGTATCAGCAGCAGCAGAGTAGAGTCAGGTCAAATCCAATTTACAAGTTTTTAGAACTGAACAGTCTCAGCAGTGAGCACATCTACAGAAAGCCCCGAGGGGCAAACATTTATCAGTACATCCCCCCCACACACACACACACACACACCCTGCTTAAAGCTAAACCTTGTCACGGCCCTGACTGAGTTTGTAACACTGTTTAAGGTTTTAAGGTTTTAACGCTTCCATTTATATGTCTGGCAGTTAGTTTGGTAACATATAGAAGCAGAGTAAAAGGGATAAGTCTCTAAGTGTCTGAATTTACAGTGAGAGCAATGGCTATTTCCTGGAGGCGGGTTATCTTCAGAATAAGCATTCTGTAGATGCGGCACAAAGGCATGGATGAATTACTAACCAACCAGGAAGAGACTCAAAACAAACACAAAGAGACACAAAATGACTACAAAGAGACACAAATTGAATACAAAGAGACACAAAGCAACAACAAAAAGATTCAAAATGACCAAAAAAAGACACAAAATGACTACAAAGAGACACAAAATGACTACATAGAGACACAAAATGACTAGAAAGGGACACAAAATGACTACAAAACAATTACATCAAAGAGACACCAAATGACCACACAATGGATACAAACAGACACGAAATTATCAAAAAGTCAGAAAATGACCACAAAAAATACACAAAATGATTACAAAGAGACACAAAATGACCACACAATGACTACAAAGAGACACAAAGCAACAACAATAAGCTTCAAAATGACCAAAAAAAGACACAAAATGACTACAAAGGCACACAAAATGACAAGATTTTGTCATGAAAAAGACAAAATATTTCCATAAAGAAATACAAAACCCCACAGAGATGCGAAACAAGTACAAAGAGAAACAAAACAACAACTGGTGTACTCCTCTTTTGAGTTGTGTTCCTTGCGTTGACATTGCAAGGGTGCCAAGTCGGAGGGATCCCACGAAAAAAATTGCAAGGTTGACCAGGCAAAAAGATTTAAACTGTTGCCACAATGCAATGCATCCGACAACTAACTGAATCGGCCAATCAAATACCAGCATTCCTGGTAGATTTCTTGGGGAAAATGAACTACCTTGTACCTGTAGGATAAATAAATGTCGCCATCATAACTTTCCAGAGTTCTGAGGTCCTGTCCCTGCATGTATTACTATGTCATCCGCTCAGCAGTACCTGAGGCAGCGTGGAGCCCCTTGTGTTGTGTTATCACAGCGCTGACGCACAGGAGGATCAGCACCATGGACAGGGTTTGTGTCATGGGCGAAGTCACCTCAGCTTGACGCTATGCATGCCGGGGTTTCCTCTCTCAGGCATGTGATACACATCACCACACGCTATGTCACATACCAATAACCAGTGAGGTTGAAACAGGAGGAGATGCAAAATTATTTTCTGCCCCCCCGAGGCACAAAGTGTTTTAGGACACTGCTTTGAGTTTGTCAGAGTTTGAAGGTCATGAGTGAAAGTTGATCTTATGACCATTATGGCACCATTAACGTCGATGACTCGGCGGGGGCCATACAGATGAATGAGAGGGTCATAACTGCCATCAAATGTAATCCCTGCCCTTTGAAAGACGAGCAGTAAAACATTCCACCTTGAAATGATGAATGCCATTCGAAGGGGTTTCTAAAAGTAAGCTCCAGGGTTGTCGGAGAAACAGAACAAATTCAGAGGAAATTGAATCAATTAACACCCAATTAATTGTAAACTGATACAATACATGGAAACGCTTAAAAAAAAAACACAAAAAATACCCCAGTATGAACAGTAAATTGGTCTTCTGTTGATAAGGAGGAGTAATTAATCTCTGTCCATGTGTCACTAAATTGGCTATGATTAATTGCATGAGCACGCGCATCATGTGCATGAAGGGATAACAACTTTTCCAACCTAAACATGCCCTCCTTTTAAGCTTCCATTAGCTGAATGAATCGCCACTGCAGTGTGTCACTTTAATTGATTGGGGTGCAGTTAATTACATACAGAAATGTCCAAAGAAATAGGCCAGAGATGACCTCCTCGCCCCTATTAGCATCACCTTAAAATCAATACTTGAAGTTGAGGGAAAGAGGAGGTTGCTGCGATTATTATTGGGCCTGTGAGGAGCCGAAACCTGGAGATGAGTTGAGCTAAAAAATCCCTGGAAATTGCTTTGGGATTATTAAAAGGTTCTGGTGGCAGGGGCCCCCTTTGGAGAATAATATCTTTGAGGAGGAGGAGGAGGAGGTGGAGGAAGAAAAGAGAAAAGGGGAGTGGACGAAGAGAAGAGCAGGATGAATAAAAGAGTGAAGTAAAAAGAGATACGTTATCTTTGGATCCGCCGATAACAGCCCCGGTCCCTTCCTTCCTATATTCCATCACGACACCTAATTAAAGGACCTCGAAATAGAGGTGACCACACCTGGCCTGATTATAAATTGAGGTTATTAATCTAGACGGCACATCTGGTAAAGAGCTGAGAGAGTCGGGGGAGGTCTCTGCCACGCTAACTTTGGCCCTATAATAATTTGAACTGCCCCATGAGCGTTTTTCTTTTTCCTTTCATCTGCTCATTTACCACAAGCCTATTGTTTGGTAGAACACGAGCGCTATGCCAGCAATTTCATAATACACAAGATCCTTAAAATGTTCCTACAGCTAACGGCTGCCATACGGTTTACACAGTAATTAGCGTTCTAAAAATGCAGCCTCGTTAAAATTCTGTGACTACAACTTCACCCCCCAAACTGTGTTCCCAAAGCCGTGCCATGCAGCATACATTGTACATAGCAGAACCCCCCATCTCCTGCATCTATCCTGCATTAACGATGTCCCGAGCTCTGCAGCCGAGCATTACTCACCTGTCGTACAGCAGGGCTGAACAAGCATATTGTAAAACTAAGTGAAATTGTGATCAATGCCAGCAAAGCCAGGGTAGATATTCTTCAGAGTTAAAATGTTGAATTGAGCACCTGAGGAATAAATCCTGATAGCGCCTGCTGATATGTATAGTATGGTGTAATTCTCCACGATTTTGCCCCGTCAATGGCAAGGTAGCCACGCCCTGAAGCCTACCCTGCTTTATCGTCTTTTTTACTCTTAACGGGACCGAAATGGACAAAATTAACATCACAGGCTCCTATACAATCTGACTTCTTTCTGCGACCGGTTGAGGAGCCAGTTGTAAAAGTGTTCTTTGTGAAATCAATGAAAAGTATGTTGCTGTTTGTGTCAGAAGTCAATTGTCGTGTCTGTAAAATAGATGTGTGTCCATTTGCATGAATATAACTAGATATAAATTATATGTTTTCGGCCTCATCAGGGAACACTTCAGCTATTCAAAGCCGTTTGTCTTTCCACACGATAGAAGTGCGAGGTTAGTCCTATAAGACCCCTGGCGCTCTTTTGATCTTTCCAACCCACTTCACTGATGAAGGCACGTGCAAATAATGTACTGCAGCGTTCGGTATGCATTCATATAGGCCGAAAAACAAGACTTGAAGCATTAAAAGAAGAAAATCGATAAATTCAAACAGTATTTGAGGACTAGAGGTACGTAAGATCTTGGCACTGCTTGTATGTGTGCGAGTGTTTAAGTAAATATTCGAGCAGAGAAAGGCAAAGCTTCTTTCTAAACTGCTTTTACTTCCTTAAGGCAGGGATTGTCAGTTTATATATTGGGCATGTTGGCAGGGCTGGGCGAATTAAGACAGCAAAGAAGAAGCTTTGATGGGAGAAGAAAGATGATGCGAGTGCATTAGGAGCTCTGATTGACAATCAAAACGGATTAGCTTGCCGTCACTGACTCTGCAGCTCTTTTCTGGGAAAATTGCCTTTTTTCTTCCCTGTTTTATCATTCCCCTTTTCCTCTCTCTGCAAGACATCTTTTCGTCTCTCAATGTTCCTCACACTTTATTCCCTGGTTTTCTCACCCCTTGGCATCCTGCATCCTCTCTCTTTTTCGTCGTCTTTTTTTCCTGCCTCCAAACTTTTTCTACCTTCACTGTCCTCTCCTGTCACTTCTCCCGGGGATTATCTGAACCCGGGCGTCCTGCAGCTCTTTCTCTAAGTAGCCTCACAGCTGCTACGGTGCCTCGGCTTTAACGTCTGGATGGATGTATGGATGGAAGCGCAGATTCGTTCTCCTTTTCTCCAACTCACACCGAGGCCGCCGCTATTTTCTTCTCCTCCTCGCTGCATCGCAACAGGAGAGGAATGCAATGTCCTTTGATCTCTCTGCTTTCCACTTCTCTTCCTCCCTCTGTCTCTCTCTCTCTCCCCTCTCTAAGCACAGATTACAGGGCTCTGTAGAAAAAGGAAAATACTTGCAGGGTTTGCCCTTCATCCCCCCCTCCATCTCCTCTAAAACCTTCCTCTCATGTGATCTCTTCATCCATCACCTCTCATTCTATCGTCCTCTTCGTCTTTCCCTACAAATGGGAACACGACGAGACCAGAAGAAGACATTTTTCTTTTTTCAAATATTGATGGCTCTAAATCCTATTTTTCTCTCTCCTGGTGTTCCCTCTCGCTCCCCAGACACCCACTACTTAATGGTCCCAACCTTTGGGCTTGTAAAGGTCATTGTCCATAAAGCGAGTGCTTCTGCTAGTCATTAGTGGAGGACTCCTGGTGCGGGGCGTGTGTGTGTGTGTGTGAGAGAGAGTGTGTATTCGCAAATTTCCAGATCACACGTAATCCTTGATGTATTTGTGTTGCTTCAGGCAGAGTTCCACACACGGCTCTTGTGGCTTGTTAATGATATAACAGTTACCTCACACTAAAGTAAGGTGAACTAAAGTTACAGCTTAATATCAGGGCGGACCTGAAAGCTTTGAGTGGTAGATCCACGAGTATGAAGGCTTATCACTCCAGAGTGTTGCGTAGTAGGGACAAAACTGGTGTCACCGATAACACCTGACATTTCACAAGAAAAGAGATTTGCCAGATGACGCTCAATATCTGTAGAGTGCCCCCACTTTCATCTTTACCGGGTGGATGTGTGTCTTTCCTCGCCTCACCTGTGGTGCGTCCTCCGCACGGTATCATAACAAAAGATTTACAGGTTGCCTCACTGACGTTATAACGCTACCTTTTATCATCGGGGGTTTACATCCAAAATACAGTATTGCAACGTCATCGTCTTGCCTGTTTCTCTCGCGTGAATCTCTTGATGACGAGGGCGCTTATTGATCTAAATGGGGTTATTTCTGTAAAAAAACGGCGGTGGGCAAGTAATGTAATGGCCGTATGCCCACACGCCGTGTAACACAGGTGCCACCAAATACCCCGGCAAACCTACTGCACAGCAGTTTATAAATACGGTGAGAGATGATTTTAACAACCCTAGAAAGTTAGCATAGAAGCAGACGCTTGTTAGTAAAACAGTATGCGTATGAGATAATTACTCTATCCCCTATCCCTTGGCATTATGGACTGTGTGTTTGTGTAACTGTCTATTTGTCTGCGGCTAGTCTTGCATCCCACTACCTATGACTGTATGCTCGAGGACCACTCATGGTTGCGGTGGTTCACAAGTTTTGGAAAAAGCTTGGTGGAGATGGTACACTTTTCTAGTTCATAATGTATTATATTTATATTGATTTGACTTGAGAGTGAATTTTCTGGCCTTTATATGTTAAAATGAGTAAACACTTTTCGGAGGATATTTGGTTGTGAGTAACTTTTTTTTAACCAAACATTACATGTGAGTTTGTTTGCTTGATGCTTGTAACATTGTCGTCATAGCGAATGTCCGTGGTGTAACTTGCTAACCAGCAGTTAGCTGAATAGTTTTTTTTTTTTTTTTCGTTTTAGTACATACCCTGGGGGGAAGTGTCGTGTTCTTATAATTTGAAATAGAGATGCGTAGAAAACTTCTCTTCAGGTCAACGATATTTATTTGATGATGATATGGTGAGCATTGCAAAAGTACTCAGCTGAGGACCGCCCCATTTCACTGTCCACAGAGCACATTTAAGTAGTGACTCTGTCTCACAGATCCACAGAACGGCCTCGATCTCTAGTTTACAA
>CALSCE010010666.1:3805142-3820419 GCA_943593645.1 Bovichtus variegatus
TTAATTCAATAACATCTTGCATATCACATATTACATCTAAATAAGGAACAATAAGGCACATTGTAACAGTATACATATTGATTATTCTCACAAAAGCTTGCTATCCTGATGATTCGCAACGACTGGATCCTGGTGCGCTGCGCTCTCATAATGCAAATTATTCATGTTAAAATAGTTTTAAGATCTCTTTTTTATGATCTTACCTTTATATAAGCTTACCTTTGAACTTTACTTAAAAGCTAATTTGTATGTAACACTCCCCCCCCCCACACACACCTGAAAGCCACAGTACACACTGAATCATGATCATTTGACGATCAAATAAATGGTGTATATATATATATATATATATATATACAGTATATATAAAATGAACAGGCAATGTCAACAGTGTTACTTTAAAGTTACTAAACAGGCTAAATTCTTATCCTTCCTTCTCTTTTGATTGAGATTGAGTTGGACACACACACACACACACACACACACACACACACACAAATATAGCACATTCATATCTATGAAGCTTGTCGGTGAGCTTCCCATCGGCACTGGGTTTACTCTGAGCAGCAAAAGGGTCTGAAAAGTCCGGGCTATTCATAAAACATCCGGGCCTGTCTGTTTCTGGCCTGCAATTTCTCGCCGCGTCCCTTGCAATATTGTCGTATCCATTTTGGTACTTTTGTTTCCATATGCGTTGTTTAAAAAAGGCCCTGAGCTCAAAGGGGGAGAAGTTTAAAGATGTGATCGGGCCAGACTAATGTCAGACGAAGTGTTGGACATGCCAGATGGCCAGCCCTCTCCTGCTGATGCCCCGATGTCGAGGCACCCATTGCCTCTCGACAACAAAGTGAAAAAAGAAAAAACAGTTTACGAGACGCATTTCAGAAGTTAGCAGATATAATATCCTTATTGCAAAAAAAAAAAGCTTTTAGAACAAAAGCGAGCCGCCATGTACTGTCCTTTTAATTCAATATAGATTGAATACGAGACAAGCTTTAATATGGGCTGTGTTAAAGACTGTTCTTTTTTTGCTGGTGTCCGTCACATTTATGGAGTTCACGGTAAAATGTCATCATGTAACACACATCAGACGATATTAACATTATCAAACTTATTGTGATATTAACGTTTGTTTGAAACTTCTGATTTTAGATCTGGTTCAGAGTGAGTGGAAGAAAACGGATTTCTTGGAGCAGGGAGAGGGAGACGATGATATTTCACGGGACCAGAAGAAGATGAGTGTGGGCGAGGGGGTGGAGGATCCGCAAAAGTGAACAAAACCTTAATCAACAAATATACTTTTCTTTAACCTTCATCCTCACAGTGTCCTTCATGAAGGAAATGGGTCTTCAAAAGGAAAGAAAAAGCTTCTTGGGACACATCCATGAATGCAGATTTGCCAGGTTGTGTCAAAATTCATACTGTTTCCAAATAGTCTCTAAAAATGATACAGGCCATAAAGAAAATAGTGGAAAAAGCCCATTATTATTCTTATGGCACATTGGAAGAGTTTCAACCCCTGCCACGGCCAATCAGGGTGGAGAGCTTTCCAGAACTAAAACTCTGCAGGGAGTCACAGACTTCGCAGCTCCCCAAAAATGGGAACCCATTTCCTTCAGGGAAAATTATTCAACATTTAGCTGAGACTTGAAAACAGCGACACCAGAAATCATCGTTTCTTTATGGAAAGAAAAGACTAAAGTATTAATTAAAATGTGATTCACAGCACTGAAGTCCTCATAGGGGAAATCCTACAATTCACAATTCACCTGTGGTCCATGTACTCCTCGGTAGAAATCCATATTTGACGGTTTACTATATTGTAATAGAGTGTTGTACATGGGTAAAGTGGTGGCGGTAGTCTAGTGGTCTAGTGGTCAGGCTTTCAAATAGTACATCAGAAGGTCATGAGTTCAACACCAGGCTACCATTGAGCCCCTGAGCAAGGCACTTAATCCTGAGTTGCTCCAGAGGACTGTCCCTATAGTTAGTTCACTGCAAGTCACTCTGGATAAGCGCATCTGATAAATGACCTGTAATGTACATGTGTAGGAAACATGAAAGAAAGAAAAACAGCATTTGGTCCAAGGCTTTGAATTCAAAATGTCTTTCTTTAGCTTAATGTTTATTAGCGATGACATGTCTGACTGAGGTATTTAATGGCAAAATATTTTTTCAGAGCCTTTGTATCTGTGTGTTTTTTTTTTTTAAACAAATGGCTGTAAGCAAAATAAAAAAAGCAGCTTAATGTGTCATCCATGCAGGCTCCCTGGTGCACGCTTTGTTTCTCCCTGGTGCACGCTTTGTTTCTTTGAAAGGGGTCCATCACATGGAACTAAAGAGTCTTTGTCATTAAATGGACTGCCATTCATGTAATATTTGTAGTAGGTGATTATTGTGCCGTACTCACGGCCCTCACATCACCATCAGTCAGGTTCCTGGATGGCTTCCGGCGCATGTCCAATCCTAGTCTCCTCAAGAAGACAGCATCAGTCGTTTCAGAAAAAAGACGTGTTTAAGTTCCTGTGACACCGCCTTTTAGGGGCTGTAGGAAATATGACAGGAGCACAAGAGGAAGTCAGGTGACGTTATTATAAGTAGAAGGTGGAGGGGGAAGGACCGGGTAATCTCTATAAACAGATGTCTGCCTATGAATGCAGAATCAGGCAATGGGATACATTTTTGGTATCAGACTTAAAACGGAACCCAGAACGCTTCTAAGTAGTATTCACCGATTCCGTCCGAGCGGGCTTTGGTTTCATGCATGTTGACTGGGCGTGTAAGCCTGCCATTGATCGCCTATTTTCCGAAATTCTTCTCCCTATCTGCTTTTTTTTTCGCTATCTACTTTGCAAGGGCTCTGCCTCTGCATCCTGAGAAGCTTAGCGAGAATCAAGACGATTGAGATTGGTTTGCCGAAACACACACAAGCCCTTTTTTTTTCCTGGTTCAGAATTATACTGGGTCCAGCCAGACCTCCTATGTCAGTGTGGAGATACGTCCGGCTATGGGAGACTACGTGCAGATAAACAGTCCTGTGTGGAGAGCAAAAGAGGCAAAATGCATAGTCCTGAAATGTAATCTCAGAACCCATCGGCTATCGCATGGCAACGATTTCGCTTTTATTAAAAAATTGTCTACATTTATATGCAGATATTTGTTCATGGAGGTTAGCTGTAGACGTCATCTCTCAACTTAAACTCCATTCTTGCATTTTAAGTTGCTAACTGGAGTGTTGGCGGCTGTGGCTCAGGAGGTGGAGTGGTTGTCCACCAGTCAGAGGGTCAGTGGTTCAAAGTCAAAGTGTCCTTGGGCAAAATACTGAAGCCCAAATTGTGAGTGTGTGTGAATGGTTATTGCTCATGAGCATGTGGCACCTTGTATAGTAGTCTTTGACTCTGTATGAGTAAAGTGCTTTGAGTGATTGCAAAAGATTGTAAAAGCACTATATAAATGCAGTCCATCCATTTACTTGACCGCTGGCTATACCAAAACCCCAAAAAACATCGCCTGTTTCCCCAAGAGGCTAAATAGTCCTAAAACACTTTCCCATTTCAAACTGAGTCAACATTGTTTTTGTTTTTTAAAGCACAACCCTTTCCTTAAACCTTACCGTGTCATTTTTGTGCTTAAACCTAACCAAACATCGACTATGACTTTGTCACATCATAAAACAAATTCATTGTTCAACAGTGACCTGTAACAGTTTAGAAGTCAAAGACAAATGAGTGTCACATCAGAAACGTATCTATGTGTCGTTCCAGAGGGCATGGACACACTTTGCATTTTGTCTTTTAATTTGGAGCACTTGTTGGAAAGGTCAGGACTCTTTCACTGTTTAAAAAGAAACAAACTGACCCTTGAACCTCGAACCTCAGACGGACACAGTGGTACTGTTGTGTTCTTTTAATTTGAAATAGAGACACATAGAAATCAATTTCAGAAAACTCCTCTTCATATTAACTGTATTTATTCCATGATGATATGGTATGCATTGCAAAAGTACTCAGCTGAGGACCGCCCCATTTCACTGTTCCCCAGACCACATTTAAGTCTCACAGATCCACAGAACGGCCTCGATCTCTAGTTTACAACATATTTTATACCCGCCGCCTTTCAGGTATAGTCTTCTCCCATTGGTTGGCTGGGGCCAGGTCCTATTGGCCCCTTGTTGGCACTTAGGCGTGTCCCCGCCTCTCAGCGCTTCTCTGCTCCAATCAGATCTTCAGTCACCCTTTTAGGAGGTGTACTCTTCCGCTTCACAGTTTACAAATATTGCTTCTTATTTCACAGTAGATTGGCCACTAAGTTACTTAATTCAATAACATCTTACATATCACATATTACATCTAAATAAGGAACAATAAGGCACATTGTAGCAGTTTACATATTGATTATTCTCACAGTACATAGACAATGTTCACAGCAGACGCTTAGAAGCAACGGTGTTATTAACCGCTTTCATGATGATGCTTTTCCTGGGGGACTGCCTTCCTTATAATGGGTGTTTGTTTTCAGGATAACATGCTGTCGGACACAAATGGTGCTTGTGGTCCAACGGGACATATTTCCAACTATTGGAGTTTCGGAAACAACAGGCAGTTGGAACAATGGCATTGCACGGTTTTCTTGTGCTTGTCCGGTGCAGGTAATTGTCTCAGTGCAGCAGTGGTGTGCCTCTTTATGTTTGCATTGTTTAAGAGGTAGGCGGTATGAGAAGAAGGAAGAAGAGAGCTCACAATTGTTAACTTTTAAAACCTGACCTGAAAAAGCTAGTTTGAATGGAAGTTGTTTAAGTATAAACAGTGTTTATATTTTTATATTCATCAGTATGTGGTTTTACGGTGGTTAACATGGTAACAAGTTACATTCTGCTTTTCAGTAGTAGTAGTAGTAGTAGTAGTAGTATTCGAAGTAGTAGAAGTGTGTGTCTGTGTGGGGGGTAAAGGTGGATTTATCAATCCCACTTTAGAGCCCCAAAAAGACCTGAGCCGGTCCTGCTTCTCCTTTTATGAACCATTTTTTATGTTTAGACTTTGAGAGACGCTTTCATTTCCCCCGGTCCTTTCCGCTTTCTGATCTACTTTAGTTTAGGAAACATTGTTCATCTTGACAACCATGCACAGACGACTGTAAGAAAAACATTCCTTGGGTTAAATAATATCGAGAATGATTCGTTCACTTCTTCTCCTGGCAGCAGCTTGAAGTTTGGAGCCTCCGAAATCTCTGAAGCTACTTTGCATTTTGCTGTGTCATGTCTCTACATGCCCCGAGAAAAACAATAGGAACACCTGCCCCTTCACACATGGTGTACAGTATTGCATTGACTTGGCTGCCGAATAGCCCCAGATGCAGCGCTCTGATCCGAGCCGCTATCTGCCCCGGCTGTACTTTGCATTTAACAAGGTGTTGTTTGTGCCCTAACAATCAGATTCATCAAAGCAGTATTCTGCATTCATAGGAAAAATGGAATCTACTTCTCTGCTGTGTCTTGTGGGAGCTAGTTAGTGAGCTTTTTCTTTTTTTTTTGCTAATATACTGTTTTACTCACACAACTTTGAAGAGAAACTCTTGGAACTGTACACACAGTTACGGGTACCCATCTTCGAAGGAGTCTTAGATTTGAAATAAATGTAACAAACGTAAATGTTCCCTTGATGACACTAACTAAGGAACTCTCATTTGATGGATATTAGGTAGTTATCCTGTATGTTTTATGGTTACCTTAATAGACTCCAGGCAAAGGCTAAAAAAAGCTTCAAACAATAATATGGGTGGAAGTGTTACTCTCTTTAAGTTGCTTTTAAAACCTTTACAAAGTTAGGATCCCCCCACCCAAAAAAAGAAAAGAAACCGTAAAAGCTCCAAAATTCCAGCCCTCAAAAGGTGGGGTAACATCAGCACACCACCAAACAATAAATCACAGACCGACAAATAATTACCACTTCCTCACAAATCAGCATGGATAGATAACCTTAAATCTCAGCTCATTACTCCTTATCTCACCTGCCAACCTTCCAGATTAGCAGCAAACACTTTGAAGTGCATTTGTGGGAGAAAAAAAAAAATCATTAGTTTCACAATTAGTTTTATTGATGCTAACAGGTCTGTCTGCCTACTGGCTGCTCATGTCCACTTTCCCACCTTTTCCTTTTCCTTTGGACCAAATGGGGTAGCAATAGGGGGGAGATAACAGCAGTGCGTGTGTGTGTGTGTGTGTGTGTGCGTGTGTGCGTGTGTCTTTTTTAGTTATATAACAAAAGGAAAATGCTCTAAAACAGCAAGGGTGAGCAGTGTGTGTGTGTGTGTGTGTGTGTGTGTGTGTGTGTGTTTGTGTGTGTGTTTGCTTGTGTTAAAAATACCTGTTTATTAAATGCCATTATGAAACTAGCTTTGGCGCATGGGGGGCCCCAGGGGGACTCCAACACGGCCTTATCCTCACAGTAGTGTCAGTGCCTTGCTTTAGCTGTAAACTAGCAAAATTGCCAACTTTAAAAAATAAAATAAAAATAAAAACTTCACCCTATATTCCAGCTCCTCGTTTGAAAGGTAAAGTGTTTTTGCATTGAACCCAAGCTCGGCCATGTTCATAATTCACACAAACATGTCTTATAGCATGCCTGTGACCACTCATTGGTATACCAAAAGCAGGAACAAGCTTAGCTATTGACTTGTCACAGCATTATTCTCTGCAGGGTGAAGAAAATTGCAGCAACCCCTCAAACGCGACCATATATAAACGAATGTAACGCCGTCCAAAACGGCAAACAATGGCTTCATTTGGAGCGGTAACACAATGAGCATCATCAGCGTGTGTATTCTTAGCTCCTCTGTGTGACTGTTGCCTCCTGTCAGCTGCAATAGCACAACAAAAATACAAGCAGGAGGCGTTTAGAGGGCTGTGACTCCGCATATGCCTGCCAGAGAGCTAACGCGTTATGAGGCTTGATGTAGAGGATTCATTCATTTTTGTCCCGGTGCCATCGAGCCGTCTGTTTTTTGTTTGGTGGCCAGCTGACCCAAGAATAAAAAAAAAAATCTAATCAATATCAAGTCACTAAGAAGAAATGCACCGACACAATGAAACTATTCAGTTTCCATCGATTCAATCGCGAAATCGCAACAAACACAGAAGAACTCAGAAATCCACATGTCTTGGGAAAGACTCTGCCAGCAGCAGCAGCAGCAGCAGCACTGAGTGATGAATGGCCTTGAAAAGCAAAAACGTTTTTTCATTCTATTACCTTCGCCTTTGAGGATAAAGTTGCCGATTGCATCGGTAAGTGCGACAGCAAAACCGCCTAACGCTGCCGATGCTGTCGTTATTATCCTGCTGTGGTTTGCCCCTGTGCTTGGTGAAAGGAACACAACAGTAGTGTAATCAGTAACGCATTGCTCTGCACAGACGTTGACGGAACGTATTACTTTTCAAATGAAAGTAACTAGCAATATGTGATCTAATACATAGCCATGTGTAAAGTAACTTGGCCAACACTGGGGTCAAAGCCAGATGAAAGGGGTCTTAACCCTTTCATGTATGGTGTCCACTACAGTGAACAGATATGTGGAGATATGTGGAACTGAAAAAAAAACGTTTGAAAAAACATCCTCTTTTCTTATTTAATATTCTTATGCGTATTCAAACCATTTCCTCTGAGTAAATGTTTTAAAAACATGTGTTTTTTCAGACCTACAGCATGTTGAGTTTCTTGAATCACTTTTTATATCATTAATCCACGGCGTCCTCTGCAGCGGACAGATATGTAACTCCTTAAAAATAGCTGAACCTGCATGCCTTTGGACTATGGGAGGAAACGCTAATGTTGCTCTATATCTGCTAGATGTGCAAACAGGGAAATGTCTGCTGTCATGCCATATCAACTTCAAAGATGACGATATGTCAATATTGTGTTTACAACACACAGTTTCTGTTGCCCCCAAAAGTGGCCAACCCCCCCCCCCCCCACTTATTGCCGGTTTTTAAGCTGAACTGGCGAGCAGCTGTTCTCCTTTTTGTCCGTAGGGTTCAAACAGCCTGAACAGCCTTCGATCAGAGTCTTAAAAGAAATAGCAGGAGAAAAGTTATTGCCACCGATATTATTTCCCACCTTAATAACTATGTTGTATACAGGTAAGTTATATACATACACAATTTCCATTTCCACGAGACAGTGTACATTTAATGTACATTACCGCCAAACTAAGACAAAGGCACAGAGGAAACTTTCTGAGAAGAAGAAAACGATAACGAAGAAAACGAAGAAAATATCTGCTGCTCCTTGGTCACACTGTTACTTTGATATCTCCCATCATTAATATCCTAATAACACACACAGCTCTATCTCTACTTTCCCCCTTTTTTTTTAATACATTTTTTTTAAATGATCTATAAAGCACTTTTTAAAAACCTCTGCTTTGACAAATGCTATATGAGGTTTGCTTGCTTCTTGCTTTCCAGTTTAAGTACATATTTTACATATGCTGCATATGGTGCTGGGGTCTCAGGATAATAGTTGGCATGGTTACAGTCAGACTTCAGAAATGTCTTTTTTAGGAAATCCAGCCATCCAGAAAACTCCCACCATCAGTTTGCATCCGCCTGCTGCTCCAGGTGGCTGGAGTCTACCCTTAGATGTACGTTTCCCATGAGGCCCAGTGTGTTTGAAATATATTCCGATGCCAGTTAATGCCAAGATAAAGAATTGTGGGTTTATTCGATGATCTAAATCCAGATCAGATTGCAGTTTGCGTGCTGATTTCGAGACACGACTTGACAATGCAGGCATTACGTCTACAGCTGAAAACTTTTCTCTGATTAAAAGTAGTCATGTGGTGAAAAAAAAAATAAATAAAAGAAAGGAAGAAGAAAATAAAACCTCTCAGACCCCAACGTCATGCTGTGATGGTAAACAGGACCAGATATAGTGATGCTGAATAAATATTAAACATGTTTATTGAAATTATACAAAAAGACAAGTGGCTCCCAAGAAAGTGGGCCCCTGTGGATTTTGAGCTCTTCTAGTCATTGGCTCGCCCGTCTGCCGACTACGTTTTCATCCAAAGCTTCTACAATGCTCACACGCACACGCTTGCGCGCGCGGAATGCTATGATTTACATTTCAAAGGCTCTTGTGTTGCAAAACTACCTGACTACATGCTGTACAGCTGGGAACAGGGAAACAGAGAAAGAAAGAGCAAAGACTTTTAAACACCCGATCAAAGAGGAAGACACGGCACACAACAAAACCCCAAGGCCACGGTGGCTCACTGCTGCCTGCGCAGACTCCATCTGACAACTGGGACAAGCACTGCCAGAGCTTTCCCATGCACTTCTGTTTGGATTGTACATTTCTAAAGGATGAGCCATTATATTTCCGTATAAAAATGGCTATTGTGTCATTCTCTCTCTCTTTTTTTCTTTTCTTTTTCTGTTTGCCATAACAAAATCACACACATACATTCAGATGGTTTTTCAAAATCACACAGCGTGTGGTAAGACCATGGTTTTTATGAAAAAAGAACTGGATAAAGGCGTTGGAGGCAGGCTCCTGTTTGTCCCTGTGAAAGTTGCTCAGTGACGCGTGAAGCCAAAATGGCTCGGCTGCTGAGTGATAAAATTACCTGGATCTCTGGAGATCGAACAGCAAGAACACCTTTCCTCCCGTCCTTTCCTTTGACCCCGCCGCTCCGTCTCGGGCTCATTCACATGAACTATGAATTTGGCTATATACAACTTTTAGGACAGAATTATTTAAATTAGGGCAATAAGTGTTCTTTTCACAGACTTCTCTTTCCCGCTGTCTATAGGAAAAAGTCTTTTTGGACCCAATGGGCCTCATGCACACCAGCACCTGATGGACCCAGAAGTTGTGATTCTACCGTTTGGCCACTATGACAATAAAATTTAAAGCCTTACTCTTTAGTAAGACTTTAACAGGAACAGTCCTCGTGTTGCACACGAACTGATGTTTCAACAAGAGGCAAAAAGCAATCAATATATCTATTTTCGCGACTTCCCCGTCATCTGAATTGTCTGCAGAAATGATAGTGGAATGGATAAAATCCACAAAAGGGAGCACATGACATCGTGGTGAATTTATATCGTGCTATCAAAGTTACTTTATTCAATATACATTCTCCATCACAAGCTCTTAAATAATAAATGTCGCCTTTCATTGTATATTGCCTTTCTAATCAATTGCCTGAATTATCCTATATGAATAATGCACTACATTTGGGTTAATAACAGCTTACCACCACTGTGTTGACTGAGCCACCGGAGGAAAATCTGAAATGACAGCAGGGACTGGATGCTCTTAATCATGACAATTAAATTTAAATTTTCGGAACAAAATAAAAGTCAGCGCAGGGAATGAGAGAGCTAAAGGAGACCCAATGCCTGATTGTGCTAATGAAATATATTTTAAATGCCCTTGTTAATCTCTCAGTGGAGAGCAAGAAAGGACACGGTCCTCTCTGGGTGGCGGAGTTGGAACTATAATGAGAGTGGAAGAGATAAATAGATGTCATACAGAGAGAGGCTATCTTTAGTTAAATGTGGGCTCAAAGAGTCAGAGCTATGACTTGAATAAACCACCTACAGTGTGGGTTAATGACCAGGGCGTAGGGGGAGCAGAACACCAGATTTGTGAGTGTGATTTAAAACCTCTTCTCTGGTGAGTGTGATGGGGACACCATACCGTGCTGCAGAATGGATCCAAAAAGACAAACAAGCCAACACGGACAATACTGGGAAAATGTCAACGTTGGTGGCTCAGGTGTTGGACGATGGAGCCGTAAAAAAAGAATTGAAGGAATAGTTCTTCATTTTGGACAACGTATTTGTTCGCTTTCTTGCCCGAGAGAAAGCTGGGAAAGTCCACAATCGATCTTCTCATCCGTGGTCTGACTGTGTGGAGAAAGTTTCAAGTCTTCGTGACCTTTTCAACACTAATTGAAAGCGATGACTGCCTTGAGGGTACAAAAATCACATTCATCAATCTAAAACCTGTGCTCTCCTGAAAAATAGCTGACAGTTATGTATGCATAATTCGTTGTAAATGGGTTTAAACACTCCAAAACACTACTATGGTCGGTTAATGGCCTTAAGCAAAGGCACATGAAGGTGGGAGGATCGCTAAGCTGGCAGCTATGCTGGCTGACTTTAGAGCTCGCGTGCGCTCTTGTTGGCTGTGAGTGACAAAGCCTTGGTCCAAAAAAAAGATTCAGAGAACAACAAGACAATGACCATAAGGTTAATTGGTCTGTTCCCATTGAAGCTTCTTAGAGCCTAATTCATACTTTACCAGCGTCTGTGACATTCCAACCAGCAGGCACGTTGTCAGTGAATTCCTTGGTGTGTGAAAAAAACAGTTTGAAGAACCCAGTGTAAGAAAGCATTCCGAAATGGTGTCTTTCACCCAGCCAATCAATGCATTGCAATCTGTGCAACGCCACACACACATTGCTGGGAGCCCAGGCCTCAGAGTTAAAGCCACATTTCAGTATCTCAAATTCTTTTCAGCGATTCAAAGAGGTCCGGTGCTCACTGACCCGTTTCCATGGTTGGACAAACAAGCCGTCACTAATGATCGTACAGAACCTACCATGACCGAGAGATTCATTTCCATCAAATGTAGCAGTCTGATGCTATTCCACAGATGATCATGAAGCATGCGTTGTATCCCTGTATGCGATGTATTTAAGCTAGAATATGTGAACAACTTCACGTTTGACGACAACATGTAAAGAGTGTGCTGTGAGTTCAGTTTGTCATGGTTTTTGGTTGTGATGATAGTCTCTTTGGACTGTGGCAAAGTATACCTAAAGAACAAAAACACTTTTTTTTGTTCTAACCCTTTCAAAAAAAACTACCTTCGTTTGCATTTTCGGCTCTGACGCCCTCATCCGCAGGGTGCGGTTTGTCAGTGCTTTTCCAAAACTGTTTCATGTGACCAGACAAATGATCAAGTATCCTTGTCTGTTACTCAATGCAGAATAATGGTCTCCACTGTCAAACTCAGACAATTTGTCTGAGTCAACGTTCCACCTTTGCCTCATCCATAAGACCTTTAGGGCAGGGGTCCCCAACCACCGGGCCACGGACCAGTACCGGGTCACACAGTAAGAATAAAAAGTTTTTTGTTTTTGTGTTGGTAATATTTATTGTAAACATTGTCATGTATTAGATTATATATATTACAATATAACAATCATATAAATAAAGTGCGTAATATAAAATGGAATAATCACATTGACATTATGTATGTAATAATTAAATTATATGTTTTGCACTTTATTGCGTGTTTTGTTTTGCATTCGATTTTGAGTGTCCTGCTGACAATACTGTCCTCTGCTCTTTAATCCTCAGGGTTACCGGCAGTCATGACTCAGACTGCAGCACTATCGTCTTAGAGGAGTTAAATGAACGAAAGGACGTCCGGCGCCGCCACGGGAGAGAGAGGGGCATAAAGAGAGGGAGATGTCACCTTCGACCGACACGAGAGAGGAGATTAAAGGGAGCGAGGGAGAGGCGATGCCCCCCCCCAGCCTGTGCGAGAGGGAAAACTGAAGTGACACACGGAAAAATGCCACCCCGCAGCCAAAGGAAGAGAAAGAGAGAGGGGGGACTCAAAGAAAGCAGCTGAGAGACGGGGAAAGGCAGAAAGGGGAAGTTGCCCACAGCTCGAGGGGAAGTGGGGGCTTTGAGAAACCGACAGAGGGTCAAAGTGACTTCATCAATCACAGTAGACGGCTCAGGGAGACACAAGAAGGGAAACGCAGAGTTAAGACTCTCTAACACTCTCTGATCACTTGTGCGAACGCACAGTGTTGTTGTGCTGTGGTGCGGCACCCTGGGAGGCTTCTGTTCAAAGATTCTTGATGGTTCAGCTAGTTTCACACAGCAGACCCACTGTTTGAGGTTGTTGTCAACTCTTAAGGTTCAAATAGGGAAATGGAGGGAAGTTTGTCTCAATGAAGTGTGAGGACAGGCTATGGGGGGGGGAATTTTGTTCTACGCCCGGTCTCTTAAATATTACATAAATATTACATTTCCCATACAAGGAAACTGCATTGACAATGACGTTTAAAGGTAAATGTACTTTCTCCCACGTCACGTTTGTTTTGACGTATCGCAAAATCAGTTTTTGTAATAAAAGTATGCGGAAGTCCGCTTATGCAGGAAGTCGGGGGGGATGGGTGGGTCAAACAGAGCGGGAGAGCGTTGTTCGTGTTCTGCGTGAAACCAAAATTCTAACTTTTTTCATTTATGTCCGTGACTTAAAAAAAACGCCATTTTAAGCCAAACCATGTTTTATTTTCTAAACCTGTATGTATGCGACAGTACAGAGTTTTTTTTTTTTTTTTTTACAGAATTCTCCCACATTTGCCAACCAGATACCACTACCATTAGAAATATGGAATGATATGTTTGACACAAACAGTCGGAAATAAAAATGAATACATTATTGATCCTATTATATAGTGAGAAATCCCTGGAAAAGATGGAAAATTAAATAATGAACTTGCGGTACTAGCTGAATCATTGTAATAAATGGAAGTGCAGTTTATGCTTTGTCTTTTTTTCAGTGTCAGCATTTTGCTCTGTCTATAATTTCTCTCACATATGTATTGTTTTCTCAAATAGATTTTAGTAAGGGACATTTCGAGCAAAGGATGTTTCTTTTTTGACTGAACGCCTTTCCCTGCCAGACAGCTGTCACCTCGTGTTTTTGTATATATTATATTTCCAAAAAGTCAGACACAGTCCATAGGATCGGGATTTGGGCCAATGCAATGCCATTTTATTTTATTTTGGATGTTGTCAAGTCTTTCTGTTATGACAACATTAAATATTCACGATGAATGTTCTAGGCTGAAGGAAAAGAAGAAGTGCTGACAGTGAGGGTTTCAACAAATGTGTTGATGACGAACCTCATCACATATTCCCCCAGAAAGTATTTTCATATCCTAAACTGTGTGGATTGTTGATTTGATTTCAACTGTCTATTTTATCAAGAACATCCGACATTTTCACACAATCTGAATCCTGAATGGCTGTCAATCAACAGCCAGTTGAAGCCCTCCTTAATCCTTGATTTAATAAATCCATCCTTCAGACTCTTATCATAGAGGTCAGTGAGGTTCAAAGTACTTCACACATGACTTACAACCAAAGAGACATTTAAAATGCAGTAAAAGTAGTGCAAGTAAAACAATGGATCATGAATGCTTGTGAAGTTTGAGGTAAACATGCAGACTTGAAAAAAGTAAAATATACAGAGGTCTGAGACTACAGCTGTACACATCAAAATGAAATGTACAGTTCAAAGTTTAAAATTTAAGCATGGCCCACGGTGTCGCCTCCCCTCAGATCCCCCGCAGGTTGGTCCATTGGCCCGGATGTCGAGCGCTGAAAGCGGCCGAGCAAAGCTTTTCTGTCCTGCTCTTCGCACCAATTAACAGGCCAGTCCTACAGGACCTGCGGGGACATTTTGCTTCATACGTTCAAAAAGCTTTTTCAAAGTAGTAACAAGTCGCTTGGTGCAGGGCCATGTCGTCAATTTTTCAAAAATCAATGCCAAAGCTCGTTGCCGTGTGTCTTCTACTCCCGGTGCTCCCTGGTCCCTCGGGCAGCAGGGTTCGACATCAATTGTACCTAATTCGTGACTTTTTTTCCGTGTCGGGGCAGATATCAGGATAGTCGAGCCTGCGGAAAATAAAGGAGGTCATTAGTCTCTGTGTAGCTCAGAGGAAGCACTCTTATTATTATTAATAATAATAATAATAATAATAATACATTTCCTATTATCGCGATGATTGTTACTATTACCAGCAGAAGCGGCGCTTGGCTTTAAGTGACACCTTGTTTGTGAGGCCGTGTGCTCTCCTTGACCTGGCTCACTGGCTGACAGTTGAGTTCAGATGCACTGATTCTGGGGCAGACCTCTGGGGCTGCTGCCCTCACAGCTAAAAGCCATCATCTCTTCAATCCTCACCTCAAAGCAATCTATCCAGCCTTCAAAAGTGTGTGTGTGTGCGTGTGTGTGTGTGTTCATGTGTGTGCTTCTGTCTCTCAATCTCTGCACATGCCTGCTTCTCTCTCTTTCATCTGGCTGTCTTCTTACTTCTTTCGCTATTTATGTCTTTCCCTTTCTTTACCTCAGGGTGACTCTTATTTTGGCTGAGGATGATGACTCCCTCTCTCTCTCTCATTCTCTCTCCCTCTCTCTCGTTCTCTCTCTCTCCCTCTCTCGCTCTCTTTCTCCTCCTCTCT
>CALSCE010010666.1:3820429-3840962 GCA_943593645.1 Bovichtus variegatus
TCTTTCTCCTCCTCTCTTTCTCTCTCTTTTTCTCTCTCTCGTTCTCTATCTCTCTCTCTCTCGTTCTCTATCTCTCTCCCTCTCTCTTGTTCTCTCTCCCTTTCTTCCTCTTTTTCCTGTCTCTCTTCCATTCATCTTTCCCCTGGAGACTGCAGTGGTGTACTTTGTGTTCTTCTTTGTGGCTCAATCAAGGCGAATATGCGACCAAGCCAAATGCTGAAATGCGATTGGTGGCATCAACCTGAATATCTTGAATGAACCATTTGTTATGTGACTATAGAATGTTCGAAATTATTATGATGACATTTTCACAAATTTGTAAAAATGGGTGCACTCTATGTTGCTTTCAGCACATTCATCTCAGTGAACCGATGGCTTCCAAGCTGGCAACTCTAATATTATTTTATTAGTGTTTTCCAATACTTTGCCATTTTGGCAAGAATGAGAAACTACAACAACTCTAGCGGCTCATCGAGCTAAATGCTAGCCTCAGCAAACTAGCATACTCACAATGACAATGCATGCTGGTGTTTAGGTGTGATGTTTCCATGTTCACCGTCTTACATTTGCGGATTAACGCTAAAACCAAAGTTCAGCCGAGGTTGACGAGAATGCCATTAGTCTTGTCGGTGTTTGGTCATAGAGCAGAGACATTTTGACCCCACGGCGGCGATGTATAAACCAAAACGATTACAAAAGGCCTTTCCCACAGCTGACATTCTGACTCGTGACAGGTGTTAATAATCACACTGATGATGTCTCTGTTGTAGTGACAGGGAGCCACCATGCATGATCCCAGCAACCTCAAAAAAAAAAAAAAGGCCCACTCCTCTTGAACACGAGAATCTGTACTAAAAAAAAAAGTCACGGACATCCTTTTAGCGTTTCCTGTGACATTTCACTGGAACCCATGGCGGCGCTAGATCACCAAAGTCATTTGGAGACATCAGCTGAGGACAATTCACTCAGGATTTCCAAATCACAGACTCCAGTTCAGATTCAGCATGTCTTATACAATAAAAGTGGACAGGTGTCATTAGACATTTGCAAGTATTTGCACAACTTGGACTTTTTTCTAAGACATTGGACTAGCTTGTTTCTACTGTGTAAATTGCTGTGCATGTAAATGGACTGCATTTATATAGTGCTTTTCCAATCTTTTTGTGATCACTCAGAGTGCTTTACAACACATGTCAGCATTCACCCCTTCACACAGAGTCAGAGGCTCCCATGCAAGGTGCCACATGCTCATCAGAGATAACCATTCACACACACACACAGTTGGCCATTGGGTTCAGTATCTTGCTCAAGGACACTTTGACATGCTGACTGTAGAGGCTGGGGATTGAACAACTGACCCTCTGACTAGTGGATGACCACTCCACCTCCTGAGCCACAGCCACCCATGTCTTTACTATATTATATATTATTATATATCATAAGACCACTCGAACTATGAAACACCAACGTTTTCATAACAAACTCCTTTACATTACATTCTCAGGTGAAATCTTGTTAAACTACGCACTGTAAGAGTGTGGACTTCTTGACTTAAGGTGTAGATTAGTGGCAGGGTTAAAGACTCCAGAGACGTAAGCTGAGCCCCCCATATCTAAATGATGGACTTTAATTGGGAGTTTCATGAAAAGGTCAGCAGTGGGTAAAACAGAAGGGTCAGCCTTCTCAAACTGCAATCCCTAGTAAATCACTTTAAGTCTGGGAGGGATGAGTTAAGCTTCCCCCTTTCTGCCGCAGAGTTATCTACAAGGTTGACGGTAGAAGACTTGATTTAAGTTTGGCACTGCCAAAGTCATGGCTGTGGAAGGTCACATCAATCTTCTTTATTTAATACTTGGAAAACAGTGATTGATGGCATCCTGTTTTGCTGAGAACACAAACATGAGGAGAAACACAAACCAGAAAGAGCAAACATGTTTTCAGCTCCAGCCTTCATCAATTATCTTTTAAAATATTACCAAAAGAAAAAAGGAAAAAGTGAAATGTTTAATATTCACATCAGAGACATATTGACACATCTTGACATTGTTGGCGTGGCAAACAATCAACACGAAAATGGGAAAATACTCGGCTGTGTATATCATATGTCTAGGGCTTTTATTGTGAAAGGTAAGAACAGATTGAATTTTGTACGCGCAGCTTTCTGTCAAGGTTGAAATGAGTACTAAAGTTTGCTGTCTCAAAAATGCAGCCACAACTTGGAGCGCAAAGCGTGATTGGTTATATCCTTTATTTGTTCACAAAAAAAGCCCGAATTTATTGATTTGCAAATTGATCGCACGACAAAAACGCCCCCACTGAGTAAAGGCATAGTATATTTCTTTTATTGTGAACATATTCTATGAAAAGATCAAAAACCACAAAGTGTTAGTCCAATTCTAAAAAAAAATGTATTTCCCGTCTGTGTCACTCGGCCTCAAGCACATTGGTTCTTAATGAAAATGTAAATCTTAACAAACATGTCACGGATATATACTTTCGCTCTTTTAAAAAGAACTTAGCCATTTCTTACAACAGCATGGAACTTTACGTTACTCAAACAAGAATAAACACTGCATTTATTGGGGCCTATTTCCGGATTGGGTGTGTATCATAATGAAAAAACATGTCACCCAATGCAACAGTGTGGCTCCTTGTTGTGTGTTTAATAGTCTTTGGACAATGGAGCTTTCTGCAACAGAGGAACAGTATATATCAGGGCTTTGGGTGCACACACACAATACGTGTTAGTAGTACCAGTTACTTCTTGGACATTAGGAAAAATATAGGATATCAAAAACTTAGGCTCTAGCCTATGATATCCCTATCAATAGGTGAGAGCCTCAGGAGCTGTCGATTCTTGTTATATTCCCACAGCGTTTCTTGATTTGGAAATGTTGCTTAATGTGATTGGACCTGAGGTGCATTTCTGTAACAAGTATTATTGTCCTTGAGGGCCAGCAAACTCTGCCCTGTGTCTTTTATTACCGGACTGTCCCATATAGATTGCTTCATTTTTTTTTCACGGGCTTTGATGCCATTTTGCCCATTGCCTTGCTGCTGTATGGCATACACAATAAACACATGAACTTCATGGAATGCTTTTGTACCTCTGTCTCTTTTCCTGTGTCTTTGTGTCACTCAAGGTCAACCAGTAGCCCAGCTTGGCAGAGGCTGCTAACAGCGCTGACGTTCAGTGCCCATCAGATTGTAAGGGACCATCTGAGAGGGGACGGAGAAGAAATCAGTGTGGCAGCGGGCTGATAAATCTATAGCAATTAAAGCAGGACAGGGGCCGCGAGGGGGACAGAATCATGTTTGTGAAACGGAGGGCTTTTTCTGCACTAAAGCACTCGGATTCTAAACGCAAACGAGAAAAACAAACAATATCTGGAGCTATGTGAGTGGTCGAAATTGTCAAAAATGCAACTATCCTGAAGATAATAATATAATGATAAATCGGGGAAACGACACTACTCTCAGAGCTTCTTTAAGCAGGTACATACTATAGTTTTAGGTAACTTTTTGGGAGAAGAAATATAGAAAAGAAGTAGAAGTGTCAATAATACCTTTTATTTATGAAGCCCAACGTTGTTTCCCAGTCTGTGGCATAAAAGATCCGACATCTTTTAAAAATACATACTTGCATTTTTTTCCAAGTCTGCCTTGAAACAGTATTGTATGCACATGCATGTGTGTTAAAAGAGTTATTGGTGGCAATAGCCATTTGTCCTCTCCCCGGCGGCCATTAAAAGAGCCCTTCCTAACGTGCACAACAAAGAGCTACAAATTCACTTCAAAGTGACATTATAAAAAAAAGACATACTGTTCGCCGACAAGAACAAAGCAAAACTACCATCGCGTGGAATCAGTTAATACAGAAATGGTTGATAAAAATAACAATAACTTGTATGTTATCAAAGCGTCACAAACTGCAAGGATCCTCCAAGATGGTGCGTGGCTGGCTCTGTGAGCAGTTCTTACTTCTTGGCATATTGGCTCCTTGATGAATTACTGTTGTTCGATGAGGAAGATTGGTCACTGTGTGCGTCCATTACTCAACGAGCGAGTTCCGCGTCACCTCAAAACCACAGCTGTACACTACACCACGAGCCGCCTGAGACGTCACTGCTGTAATTCTCGTCACCCAACAGCAACTTGATCAAAGAGCTCATTTGCCAAAGAGTCATTTACTGAAATGACTTGGTGCTTCTGGGGCATTTGTTCAAGCAGGCAGAGGGGAGTCATATGTTTTGGTCCCTGTTGTGATGAGACCTATTAATGGACTTAATAATCAGCTCTCATCAAGAGTTAGTGTCAAACGTCGGCAGAGGTTCAGGCAGGAAGGAGCATTATTGTGGGTGTTTGCAGAGACCCTCAGTAGCCCTCAATTTAACCTCTGCAAGCTGCATTTTGTAGACAATATTGTCTGGTCTGTATATGGAATAATACATTACGCAGATGCGTCAGTTAAGATGTTGTTTTGTTCAGGAAGAGCTCAGATGCTCAGTTGCTGCATCTTTGGTAAATAAAGGCATATAGGTTAGAGTCCCAGATGGGACGGGACAAAATGTTAGGTAACCTGACAGTGTACGCTCTATTTCTAGGTGGAAGTCCCTCGGCGGGGACAGCTCAGCAAGAACTGTATGTGTGTTATCAGGCCGCATGTGATGGTACCTGATTATGACTTACAGCGTAGACTCATTATTGAATTAGCTGGAGGTGTCTATGGACGCAGGGAAATCTACCTACAAGGACATCTCAGACAAAATACCTTGAACTATATATTTCTCACTGTATAAACCGTGAATAATAAAGAGCTGGATTTAGTCCAAAAGCAGACGATACCCCATTTTATCACATTGGATGTCGTCAACCCAAAACAGACGACGACATGCGAAATGTTCAGCCAAGAAAATGACATATGATTGTAATTGTGTCCCAGGAACAAACTAAGAACCACCCGATGAGTTAGCTTTTAAATAAAGTGTATTTCAGTAATGAATGAATACAAGAGTAAAGAAGCATTCAGTAGGTTTACAATACAAACGGTGTCAACGTGGCTTTAGATGTGGTGTGGGCCACATAAGGACCTGTTGGTCTGGACTCAGGACTTCCCCACCTGACTCAAGGCTTGAGACTGACTTGTGACTTGCAAAATGGTCAATTGATATGGAAACATTTTTCTCATATAGCTTCCTTAATGATGCCATGACTAACAAGGATAATACAGAATTCAGCTCTACACATTATCATTGCCTACTGAGAAGGTAGGGAGGAAAAAAAGTTTGTTGATCTAATAATGCCTGCCTTTTAGTTTTCACAAAATAATAATAACATTAGATGATTTTTTACTGCAATTATTTGACACAGTTGCAAACCTGTGTTTTCTTAAAACTGTATGATTCAGACTTAATCTCTTTACCATATTCTGAACAATGGCTGCTGTAAATGAAAAGATCTCGCGTTGTGTTTTTGTCAAAAATAAACTCCTCAATATATTAAATATACTAATCTGAAGAAAAGGATGGGCTTCAAAAATATACCTGTAACATGATATAATACATAGTCTTAGTCTTAAAGTAAATTATGTAAAAATGATAATATTCCATCATTCTTGTCTTAACGTACCTAATACTGTAGGTAATATGATAATAATAATAATAATAATAATAATTTATATATATTTTAACATTTAATACCAGACCTAACTTCCGAAAGTATAGAATAATCAGTAAATATATGGTTACTCATTAATATGTACACTGGGGGAAACTAGAGGAATTAGTTTTTACAAATTTATAATTGAGTTTTACTTCTTATTTTATTTTTTTTTATTTTACTAATTTGGCTTTTTAGATTATTATCATTTTTTTCATTTTATCATTATTTAAGTTTCTTATTTGTGTTTTGTGGGATTTTTTGTTCCACTTTTTTACTCGGCTATATTATAAAATGCGATCTCTACCTCAATGTATTTCTGAGTTCAAATAAAGGTTGAATGAAAGTATTAAGTTTAAATAAGGAGTGTATTTTATGAATTTTGAGTCATTACATACTGATAGATGTCACTGTGATAACATGATGTTCTGCATACCAAGAGCCATGACCTTAAATGACATAAATAAATATTCTCTTGTGTATGTTGTGTTGTTTTCACCGGAGTCTTAGAAAGCTGTTCCTGTTTCCACTGCTGTAGCTGTGGAGAAGTCAGAATGAGTATGATTAGTGAGCTATTAATGGCTGTACATCATCCTAAAGAGTCCTGAGAAAAGCTTTATCCTTTAGTTTTTAATGGTGTCAGGGCCCACAGAAAGAATCAATGGTTCTCTCTGGGACATACAGTAAATCCCTCTTGGCATTTCCACAAATGTTAGCATACTTTTTTTTACAAGACAGGCCCTTTGTAATGGACCATTTACTGACTCATCTGATGTTAGTGATGAAAAATGACATGCACCACTTCATCAATTCTTTTTCAAAACCATGTGCCTTTTCCCAATTGGAGTGGAGTAAAAGGAAAAAGAAAAATCGGAGGATGACACAAGAGAAAAGTTATCATGATGCCCACACCACATTCTGAACTTAGCTCACTGAGTCACCATGGCAGCACAGATCTTTTGAGGATGTGAAACATTTTGCTAAGCTGAAGTAACAGGGTATTGCATGCAGGCAATTGAAAAAGATATGTATGCTCTTATGACTTTTATACTTAAGTATCACAATCTCAATGGAACAACCCGACATTATGGAAAATACGCAAATTGACTTTATGGTGAGAGCTAGGTGAGAAGATCAATTATCACTCTCCTAAAGATGAAAACAGGCAATTAGCATTTGGAAAGGGGGAAGCAGCCAACCTGGCTCTGTCCACTCATGAACAAACACATATCGACTTTTATATTTATTTTTTGGGGTTACAGAGGTTTACGCGCTCGAGCCATTTCTCGGTCAGGTTAAACTAAGCTGCTGGCTCTTGCATCATATCTGGCTTCATATTTTTGAATAAGCCCACACGTGCTCTGTGAATGGTCTTCTCTTCTAACTCCCAGAGAGAAAGTTTAAGCATTTTCACAAAATGTCAAACTATTACTTTATTGCTTTAATTAAAGGGACAATTCATCCATTGCTACTATCAAGCAAGTGGATAAAGCAATGGAATATATATATATATATATATATATATACACAGAGTATTTTAGTGCAGTTGGCAAGGGGACTTGTAGTGTTCTGTGACCATCATGGCTTTACACATGAGCTGTGAATGGACATTTTTACCTTTGCATGTGTTTCACATACTTGGCTCCATTTGGACAGTTATTGCCTAACATTATTACTTGACTGGCTCAGGACATAGTAGTTTATTTCATGCTGGATGTTAGCTTCGGTACAGAGCTAGTTTGTCTTGCAATATATGGTACGTAATCTTGAAACATTAGTGTTTATTTGCACATCTATTTCCCCCCCCAAAGAATACGCGCATGAACGCAGGGTTGATGGCCGACCACACACTGACTACGAACACACACTACGCACTGTGCCCTATTCAGACACAATCATATGCATCAGTGTTGATGGAAATATAGATCAGGAATACTACTGGACTTACCCAGATGTGCAAATTCGGACAGGAACAATTACTAATCAGTAGCAGGAACAAGATTCCAAACTGAAGCAGTGTTTGATCACATGCTAATAAAATAGGTTTTTCAAAAAATTGTGAATCAACACGACCACGAGAGGTCACAGTCATGAAAGAGCTAAAGAAATATTAGGCTTATGGATCAAGCACTATGCAAGATTATCCACGGACAGACAGACACACATACACCATTGAATCTGAGCTGTTTCATGTCTGCAACTTAGACAATAAGACAGCTAAAAACAGAAACACAGGGCACATCAATCGAAGCTCATTTTCCGACAGTGCTAAAAAGCTTTTAGGCTGCATTTATATTTTGAAGCCAAGCAAAGCTACTTATTTCCATTCTTGAAGTGTACCTAATTTCTTTCTCCCTGAGAGGCTCTAAGTTGTGGTCTTTATGAAGTCGGGACCTGATGATTTGAATTGATTCACTGTGACACTTTTGACATTTCCAGGCTACTGATCCTTACTGAGCCAGGCTGATCTGTTGTCAATGAGGAGGCAGACAGGAGAGGTGTGAGTCTGCTACCTCTCCGCCTGAAAATACCAGTCTGACTCTGAAGCCAGACCTTGGCACCATCGATCTGTTTCTCAGCATGGCACTGAAGCAGTGTGTTCCCTAATCTCTTATTCATTATTTAACTTAACCTTTTTAAAGAAATACCTTGACATTTTGATTGTTTGATTGCTGTGTTATTTTCTGGCTTTGGTAGAAAGGCGAGGTCATTGGATTTGGAAATACAATTCCTTACTGGACTAATTGGTGCATTTAAGGGGAAAATATGGAAACACGTAACACCATATTTGGGAGATGAAATACTTAACAACACTTACCATATTGTAAGTAAAAGATTAAGTGCCGTGGCTCACCGGGGAGGAAATAGTGTATGACATGACAGGTTCGACTGAAGGTTATAATTTACGAGATGATGCATTTTATCATTGCCCTCAAGATTTGAAGATACCAGTCCAATTTCCTGTGCCTCTGCTGCCTAATTACATTATATAATTATAGTCTACTTTTGTATATCCATCTAGGGAAATTAAAGCAGTTATGTACATAAAGTTGCACTTGTCCATCCAAACTCTCATTAGCTATGTCTAAGTTAAACTTTACTCTGGCTAAGTGATGCAAATGCCTGTAATCATTTCACCCATTTTGTCACATGTGAAATGGGCTCGAGTGGAGGGTAAACACTTTAAACCAAATCTCAAATTATGAAATAGCACTTATGCAATACTGCCGTTATGTTTTTCGGTTACTGGTAACTACTGACCCGAATATTGTCTTAGCATGGGCCAAGGCAGACACGCATACATTTTGGAGCGGCTCCGAAACACGGGGCAGATACACCAATTATTGTTCCTCTTTCGTTAACATTGCGGGATAAGGCATTAGGCCATGCCGGAGATCTGCGCTCCCTGGGTGCCCTTCTAGTGTTGTATTGAGACCATTTATGACCTTCAACCCACTACCCACTTTTGCTTCATGGGGGCTAAGAAAAAAACACTGTCCGCATCAAAGCTAGCATAAACAGTGGCTGCGGCTAATTCCGTGTCAAAGCAAATAGAATGAACATATAAATCAAAGACCACTAAGAAAGTAGTTAGCTATGAGGCCCTAAGATAAAGTTATGTTTTTTTTTGTTTTTTTTACATTGTCTATGTTTTAACTGTCCAGATTCTCTAGCCTGTAGCAAACATATTGACATTCCCATCAACCCCAGCTGTCATTTGTGCAAACTACAAACTACAAAAAAGGAGGTTATACTCTCTGTTCGGTTTGTTGGTTTGTTTGTCAGCAGAATCACGGAAGAACGACTGGCCGGTTGGCCTAAGGAATTTTGGAGTGGATCTGAAACACGGGGCAGATACACACATTATTTTACACTTGGAAAATGGAAACGCCCTTGTTAGTGACTGTAAACATTAAACACAAAGGTGAACCTATTATTCATTGTACCCTCTAAACACCCGCATGTTAACATTGTCATTATGAGCATGTTAGCATACCAGGGAGGCATACTAAATACACTTCCTAGATACCCTCATCCCAATGGGATTAATATTGTTTTTTTTTCTGTTTGAGTATCCTATATCACGAGATTCTGAGTACAGAAGAAGATTTTGGCTCCCACTGTTGGGATGAATTTGCTTTCTTTAATTAACCCCACCTGTATTCATTTATACAAGGTGAGTTACTGTATATATAGTGTGTGTTAAAACCCACCTGGAAGAAAACATGAAAGCTTTTAGTCCTCTTTAGAACATGGGGTAGTGGTAGCACTTCAGCCTCCTGTGGCCAAAATTAGTATTACAACAATAGACAGAAAAAATGTTCACCTGCCAAAACTTATTTTTCACCTGCTATCACAGATGAAAAAGGTAACTTTGAAAAATGATACTGGCAAACCCAGTTCCTTAAGTGATGAACACATTAGAGAAAACAATTTAGATCAGAGTTAGAAAATGTACCACCAGAATTTCTTCTCTCACTTGCCTCCCAGGGCTTCCGTATCCGTGTGTCTAGCAATTGCATGTAACTATAAGTAAAAGTGGCAACCTGTAAAGCTTCTGTTAAGTTACACAACTAAGCAGCCAATCAGCTCTACAGTGTAGTCTCAACATATTCAAAAACACCGTGTTTCTAAATTACAACATGTACAACCTGAATGCTTTCATAGACGCTTGTGTTTTCGTGCCTCAGTGCTGCGGTCCAAGTTTAAATGGAGTTGCTGTCACCTGGCCAGACCTGCCTGGTGTCAGTGCCTCCACGTCTGAATAGGAAGGTGAGACATCAGCTCCTGTCCAGCTGGGACACATAAGAGCATGGGAGCCTCCAGGGAACTTGAGTCATGCAACTCCTTGATCACGGCCCTCAGATCCTCCTGTGGGGCAGCGCGTCGGCCAGCTTTGCAGCTCCCAGCTGCAAACGGCATGACTGTCAAACCCAGCACGACTCAAATGCACAGGAACATATCCCTGTAATGAGCACATCTTATGTGACTTAATAGAGAGCATTTTTGTTTTGTATTTTTTATTTGATCCAAAGTCTGCATCAGCCACCATGTGTCTGCCATTCGTTTTAAGAGACACAGAGCTAAAGATTAATTGCTTTGTTTTGAGTCATCGTGGTTACTCATTTAATTTTGAAGTCAAAAATAAAACAATCCACCGCTGTTATGTTTTGAGGTTGAAGGCATTTTAATGACTTTTCTAATGGCAGGCAGGGCACCCTGTATGTGTCCTGTGGAGATTCTACACCACCTGGTGGATGAGGATGTAATTAAAGGCACCGGCTTCATGGGAACCTGACATCCTGAGCAGGGCAGAGATGTCAGGGACATGTTGTGAGGATCCGACGACTGGTGGGTTGGAACTTTCTGTTCAGGACTGTATTTTTATCAGCACATGTTAGTCCCAAACAATGTGGCAACAAAGATAACAGAATCACAATGTGGTTTATTGCCAAGTAGGTTTTTCACATACAAGGAATTTGCTTTGGTGTTTTGGAGGATAACATAAACATAGTAAGAGAAAATGAAAAGTATTGCAAAAATAAAGAAAAATACAATAAAATATGAAAAAATACAGTAAGAATATGTACAAGACATAAATATAGAATAGAAAATTGCAAAACTAAAGAAAAATATAGAATATAAGAAAAATACAGTAAAATGTGAGAAAATACAGTAAGAATATGTACAAGATATAAATATAGAATAGACAATTACAAAAAATATATACAGAATATTAAAAAAATAACTATAAAAATGTGTAAAAATATATTAGAATCAAAACAAACACATTACCACCATATGCATCTGTCCTTGTGTTGCCTCTTCTGTCTAAAATCAAGTAACAAAATATTAATCTGTGAATTTCCTAAAGGCTGGAATGAAAAATAGAAATCAAACAAAACATAATGTGTGGACAGTGCTGCTGAAGTATTCTGTTTCTCGCATGCATACATTTAACAGTATAATAGTTTCAGACGGAGGATTTTGCACCTACAATGCAATGCTACGAAAATAATGCAGCATTATGGCTCATGTACTCGGACCTGCCATATCCAATTTCTGTCCAAGGCTTTGTCTCAATAACAGGACAATGAGATGTTTAACTTTATTCAGCATCCACATTTCTAGTTCATATTTTCCATGCCTGCCCCCCATTAATTAACCTCTCTGTTTAGTTCCAGATTCTGCTGGTACTGTTGCTACCCCCAGCTACCCCCTGCCCCTTGTCTTATCCCCTAAGGTTGGTGGCTTTTTCCTGCCAGCCTGTTTCTCAGCCTGTCTGCACTGTCCTACCTGTCAACAAATCCCTTTGAGAAAACCAAAATGGGAATGAAAATACTTTTCTTTGGCACATCCAATGAAGATGCAAATCTTTAAAAGCCGGCAGCAGCAGATTAATCCACATTTGTGAGTATTTACTACTAGTACTTGATAGTAGGATCAATTAAATTAGTTTTGTGTCTTTTCATGGGGTTTCTTGACAAATATGTATAATAAAGAATATCAATGGACTTTCGAACCAAAAAAAACAAAAAAATATTGGATTACTCCAACTTCTCAAATTTGATGATTTGCTGCTTTTTCTTTCTCTTTGACGATGAAAAAATTAAATATAGTTGGCTTTTAGACTGTTGGTCAGACACAAAACGCAACGTGAAGATATGACCTTGGTCTTGTTGTGATAGCCATCCCATTCTGACATATCGTAAAGCAAACAATGAAGAAAAAACCTGCAGATTAGTTGGTAATTAAATTAATTGTTAGTAGTATCCCCAACACTATGTATTAAATCTTTGGAAAACCTCATAGCTTTGTCTCGGGTCACGTTTGATGATCAGTTTTGTTCCATCTCATTTGTTATGCTCCATCTTGTAGATGGGTGGTGTTGTTGTTGTTTTTGTGTCCCTATGTGGAGAACAAACCTACGCCGTTGACATACTGAACATCTCTTCTCCCCTCCCTCCCCCCAAGTTGTGTGTGTCTGTCTGTGATGCGGGATGTTACCGGGACGCAGCAGAGCCTCGGGAGAGGCATCGGCGCCTGTTACCTGCCTCTGGAAAGAGGGCATCCCGTGAGATGACAACATTGGCTGCGCACACACACACGAACTATGCTCCCACACAGTAACGCAGACGTAGTTAACCTCCGATGCCCGAGCACATGCACAAACAGTTCGTGAAGCATGCACGGGGAGACCCTGTCGTCAGCGCACGCAGACCTGCACTACAAATGCGCACTAATGCTGAGAAACAAGACACACTATCACACACATTGACACGTGCATGCAACGTTATGGTCACACATACAGTAGTTCCTGGTCAAATTCAGATTTAAGCTCGTGTTCGCGTACTATGAACACAATTACATACTTGTATAAGACACACACACACATTTTGGTCTGTACCTGAGCAAAGCATGTGTTTCGTCACCAGGGTGGGGACAGTCATAAATAAATGAAGGGCTACGCGTTTGTATTTTCATCTCCACCTTGATTGCAGTAAGTGTAGGCATGTGCTTTTCAATTTTTTTTAATTTTTTATAATTATGACACTTTTTCAGTATTCTCTGCAGGTGGTAGCATGTGGGCTTCACCACGGACACTGTACCTGAGAAAAAGCCATCCTCAGCGCTTTACGTAAAGACAGTCATGGTGCGATGCTTTCAGCCTGGGACACAGTCATCCGCGTGGCTGTTTTAATTTGCACAATTCGTACAACGTCATTTATGGCAAATAAATAAAATCCTTTTGGATCCATTCGCACATAAATGGTTTTAAATGTGCTTTTTCCACTCATGTTAATTCTGTAAGTGGTCATCCTGGGAATGTCTGTAACACCTTAGATTACTTTGATTATTAATTATGAAGTGTCTTAATTCCTGAAAAAAGCATTTTCGTCAAAATTGTATTTATAATTTATTTCAGTAATGCTCTTTCTTTTTATTTTATGGGTCTGTAATTTAACCACTAGTGAAGTCCTGCACGGAGTAAATCAAAGCATATGTTAAGGTGCACATTTACTGTATGTGTAAAGGTAAATTCATTTTACAATTTGTGTGAACTTAATCTGAGTTTGGGAGTTTTTCTCGATCTTATTCTGGTGCCACCTGTTGTGATACAAGTATTCAACCAATGCGTTTTTTTTTTACTGTTAATGAGTCGCCAAGTCCTTTGCTTTTGGCTTTCAAGTAAGTGCAGTCTCGAAGCACACGAGTCCAAGTCAAGTCCCAAGTCCTCGTTTTTGCAACTCCAATGTCTACAGCTCTGAAAGTATAGGAGGGAAAAAAGAAAAAAAGTCCTTTAAAAGCAAAGCTCCGTTTTAAACCAAGTTATTATTCATTCATTGTAATTGTTTTTACTGGAAACTCTATAATTTATTCGCGTTGAAGTGTATGCATGCTCGTAGACGCATCTTCAGCTTCCACACTGTGCTCGGCCTTAAAGACTTTACGGTTACACGAACAAAGACTCTGAATGAATCAATTTAGACGTGTACCATTAGAACACTGCCTCCATTTCCCCTATAATTAGTACTACTCATATTCCATGAGTAATCACAGACGGATCAGGTAGAAATAAACGGAATAATAGACTGTAAGTAATTGTGGGATTATGTAAAAGCGCGCTGCTGACAACTTCAATGTACCGCTTACACTGTGAAAGCGGTTATGGGAAATAAATATGAACATTGTGTTTGTCCCCCAAGGAGAGCAAACTGGTGTAATAAGAAAACCAAGGATGACTGCAGATAATTAGGCTTACCAAACATCATGAAGACACATTGCTCATACTCTAAACACAGTTAGATGCACGGCGTTTCTGTACGTGTGGCATTTCGCGGACAAATATTCTCCATCGAAAGTTATTTTTCCTGTTCCTTGCATCCCATGGGAGAGCTTATGCAGTTTTGTCGGACTGATGAAGCGGCAGGCGTCGTGCATGTTGTGATCCTGGTGCGTGAGTAAGGCGATACCGCGCAGTCTGGTTGTGGTCGGTCACTACGGCGACGCTCGGAAAAACGTAAAAGTCAATGTCCTCAACCCAAAAAAGGCAGAAGTGAGTAGAGAATTAGCCTGGAAATGGACCAATCCATGAGACGAGACCAGAAAATACACCCGGGGTCACCTATTGATCCACACTTGTTGTCACGGAACCACAGATAGAGCACGTTGTTTTTCAGTTGGTGGTACGGGGCAGTAAAACAGAATTTATGGTCTCGGGTAGTGAAATTAATATGGAGAAAAACTGAAATAATGGCAACAGGGAAACATAATAACATAAAACAAGACTTACGAGAATCATTAAAGAGGACAACCAGTACTTATTAAACGGATAAATCTTCCCATGAACCTAACCCGTAAACAAGAAGAATCGATCTGTTTTAAATGACATTTCTTCCAAAAGTTCTTAATTTCTATATTCCACAGTACCAATCTACGTACCTAGAATATTATTTAGAAAAGCATATTATATATTTTTTACAGACTTTATAGCATTCTACCTCTTAGCCATACACGTAGCTATAAACGCAATAGAAGATGGAGGGAATGTTGGAGTTTAGCGAGAGATATCACGGGCAATTAAATTTGTCTTTGATTCAATATAAAATAATGTACAGAATCTTAAAGTTAATATACATGATTATGCATTATTATACATACATTTTTTTGGGGGGGGATTTTTGCAAAATTCAGAAGATTTGGTTTGATAAAGAACAGTGGTTATCAGAGATAGTGGGGCTAAAATTGCAATACACTAATTTGTATATTCAGAAGTTATATTACATTTGAAATCATGTGGGCGCGGGTATTACTAGCTATGAGTACATAACAACTGTAAACCTAGTTTTAGGGGCTTTTTTGTTTGCATTTTTTGTTTGACGAGTGTGATAGGTGGACAATAATGACACCTGGGACATATTAACAAGGAGGTAATAATAATAATAATAATTATATAGTCGAAGTTTCAATTGGTTAACGATAAAAGATGTTACTTTCTTCCTTTTCTTCATGCTTTTTAAAATCTCTGAAAAAGTCAACTCCTCACAGAGAGTGGTATAGAAACATGGGAGTTGCATATGTGAAGTATGTGTGTGTAGCTTGCATGGAGATGTGTTGGTGTCATCTGTAGAACTACCGAAGCATATCATAGGGTTTATTAATTCAGTGGGTTCCATATTCAACCATTTCTTCTCATCATGAGATATGTAAAGAAAGCAGCTGGAGGAATAAAACAAGTGCTGGTTTCTCTGCAGCTCCAGCTTCTGAGAACAATGTATTTACATCATGTTTTACGGGTTTATAAAACACATTACATACACATATTCATGCACATAAGATATGAGTGTGTTTTTTTTGGTCCTTGATCCAGTGGATTAATACATTACAGCCACAGTAGTTTGATGTGGCAGCACAGTATCTGTGATGCTGTGCATTATGCAGTCAGGTGAAACATGGCCAGGAGTCAGTCCAGGTTCTGTCTGTATTCAGGGTCATGCGTATACGTGTCATTCTGTAAGCGATGTCGCAATGGGAAAAATAAGCAGCTATTCATTCTTGTCATTCGAGGTCTTGGGCACAGCGGGAATGTATGTACATTGCGTTGTAGTGGAGACAATTCCTCAAATTCATATCCCTTCAACTTGTATCTTCGCCAGTTTTAAATTTTAAATATTTGAGGCCTAAGGCAACTGCAGGCACACTGTGTTATAGCCAATGAGTCAGAATGAAAATGCCTCCTCCGCCCGCCGAGTCCGTGGGTGCTTTTGAACTCGGGCACCCATGGGCAATTGTGAGTACCTACAAGTAAATCATACAGCGGCGTGAATATTGGGCTTGAGAGGAGTAACGTCCAGTGAAGCCAAATGGAAGGTTGGACGCAGTGGGAGCGCAGAGTTTAACTGTGAGCTTCACTTGTGTCCATGTATCTAACATTTCTTTTGGTTTTATTCCCCTACGGGTGTTCACCGCAGTGGTTTCATACATCGCTTCACTTTGCGGATCGCAGCCAACGACACACATTGCAGAGTTCACCAGCAACACATCCTGTCCATTAACAACCACACCTTTTGAAACATGTAATTACAAATAACTAAGAATAAAACACACAGATAGAAGCTGTGACGGCTTGCATGGGCCAGTCAAACACCAGCAACGGCAGTCAGACAACACCCCCCACCCCCCACCCCCCCAAGCCTCCTATAGGTGCAAGACATCCGATTTATGTCACCTTTTAGTTGTTTCGTGTCTCTTTGAGATCATCTTGGATCCCGTTTTAGTCATTTTGCATCTCTTCGCACCGCTTTTGTCTCTATTTGTGCTCCTTTTATGTCTTGTTTTGGTGATTTTGCGCCACTTTAGTCATTTTGCGTCTCGTTGCGCTCATCTTGTGTCTCTGTGTGGTTGTTTTGCATCTCTTTTAGGTAAATTGGTGTCACTTTGTACTAGTTTTGCGTCCCTTTGTAGTTGTTTTGTGTTGCTTGTCAATCAATCTTTTGTGTATTTCAAGTATTTCAACAGAGCATCTCAAAAAAGCACAGATGTAAAGCACAAATTAAGGTTGAACCGGGTTATATTGAAAGCTGTATTTTGCACATTGTGTTGTTTGTTAGAAACTGTTTTAAAAATGTAACTTCTGAATGGACAAACATGTTCACACAAATGAAAAAAAACTATAATAACTTGTGATGTGATGGTCTCTGCACAGTTTGTAAGCTTTATAGACACAGTAGTTCTAAAGAACCTTGCCGTCAGCTCTGCACAGCTAACCCACGACTGGACTGTGAGGCTGGCCTTTAGGGTTTTGGATTTGTTTCTGGAATCCCCCACTAAACAAATGACTTGGCTCTTATTGTCTAATGGATTTTCAACACTAACATGTGAATAATCCACCAAGAGCAGATTGTGTTAAATTGGCTCAAAGTGAAATTAGCCAAATGGTTCAAATGTTTCTGTGGTTTTCAGACGAGAAGATCACACCCAAAACATTGTTTGATGGAAAACACCAAGAACAGTTTCTGGAGTTCTATGTTAAAGGAAGTTCATGTACACTACAGCCACAGGTGTGTTCCGTATTAACAGAGTTAATTTGAGGTTGACGGACTTGTGGGTACTGTACCCTGATAGGTTGATTTAAACCAGTGAATTGAAGTTAAAAAGAAGGTTTTCTGAAAACTACAATGCTGGCAAAGTTTTTGAGGCTGGAAACTGGATTTGTATTCAGTCATTGGCTTCGATGAAAACAACCTAATACGATGCATTTGTGTATGTATGTGTCTGTGTGTGTGTGTTAATTCACTGATGAGCATTGAGTATGAGTTGGTGGTTGCGCTGGCAGTGTTTTGGGGGTTTTGTTCAGGGACTACAAAAACCATAGGGCAACTATGACAGTGGTGAGAGTGAACCAAAATAGTCACGTTAACCAGGATTAAAGGTTGAAGGTGAATAGTCCACTTTAAAACTTAAGCAATCAGCCGTAATCTTCTTGTACAACTAATATCTAACCAAAAGAAAGTAAAGGTTCTACATTGTTAACATTTATACAAATTGAATACACCGCTTGTTCTTCAAATATGGAAAAACAATACACCAGCACTATACAATGCACAGCGAGAGTTTTTTCAGTGTTGCATTGCCCATTGGAGATGATGCCAGTTATCCCCACGATACCTACACAATGGTTATTGAATGGGTTCGGCAGGCCCAGGGGTATATGATATATACAATATATACCAATAGAGTCTTTCCAGATACAGTCAGCTTGTGGCTGTGCGGGCAACATCCGCAGCATTCAACAGGAAACAATCATTTGTTTCTAGGAACTTGAGATGAACACCTAGACAAAATGGGTATTTCCAATGGAGCGACTCATAGTTATAGAAATAACTCGAATGACACTCGAAGAACTCCGTTGCTGTTTCCATAAGTGAAAAATAGTGCTTGGATCTGTAAATTTAACCTCCTTTGTTGAGGTAGAGAGTGCGATATTTATGTCCATTAAGTGTGGGAAATCATGCGGGGAATTCTTCTCAACAGTCTCAATCTAAGGTAAAAACAAAGCCGAAGAACCCCTTCACAGCATCATTCTAGCTGTCACTGGTAAGCTCGTCCCTGGTGAGCTCAAGAAGACATGCAGTCAGGGAGAAAGAAGAAACAAGAGGGATTTAATCCAGTGAAAGTTTAAGCAAACCATGTCCATGTGTCGTGTTCTTTTATTTAGAAATAGAGACGTGTAGAAATCAATCTAGAAAACTTCTCTTCACATTAACTGTATTTATTCGATGATGATATGGTGAGCACTACAAAAGTACTCAGCTAAGGACCGCCCCATTTCACTGTTCCACAGACCACATTTCAGTAGTTACTCAGATCCATAGAACAGCCACGATCTCTAGTTTACAACATATTTTATACCCACCGCCTTTCAGGTATAGTCTTCTCCCATTGGTTGGCTGGGGCCAGGCCCCTTGGTGGCACTGAGGCATGTCCATGTCTGTTAACGCTTCTCTGCTCCAATCAGATCTTCTGTCACCCTTTTAGGTGGTGTACTCTTCCGCTTCACAGTTTACAAATACTGCATCTTATTCACAGATGCACAGATTCACAGATTCACATTTAACACTTCTAAATAAGGACACAATAAGGCACATTGTAACAGCTTACATATTGATTATTATCACACATGCAGATAAAGAAAAGGTACGAGGGAAACAGGACTTCAATGGAATTAAATGGGATAATTTTTGACGATATTTAAGTCAATGGGTTTTGAAAGCAAAATATTTTGGTGTGAGCTACAGTCATTTAAAAGAGCATAAGGCTTTTGCTTTGCACACGGAACTGTTTCCTGTCATATAAAAGTAATCCAATGTTTAATGTTCTACTATGAAGCAAACACACCATGGAGTTACAGGCTAATAACTGTCTGGTGATGGCATTTTTATTGTTGGCAAAAAATAAAAATTACCTCCGGACAGAACTGCACTTACCAGGCTTACTCATATGTTGCATCTAACTTTTGATGAAGAGATTTTAAGAGAAGTTATCCTCAAGGGACTTCCTGGTTAAATAGGGGTTTAATATCTATAGCCTATATATTGATATACAGTATAGGTATATACATCCTGACTGGGAGCAAGTGTAAAACAACCACAATCAGGAAACACCAACAACAATACATTGAAATGTATTGAAGTTATTGCACAATTAATAATTGCTAATATTCAAAATAATAAATAATAAAATCAACATATTTAAACTATAAAAGCAAGAAATGTGCAGTAGTTTTCTGACTAAGTTTCCTCGGCAGCAGTCATGTCAGCTGACATGGTAGATGGATATTTCAATAATGCCCCTGAAATTATTACATAAGATAGCCTAATTATTATTTTTTAAATATAGGCTTGATGACATTACATAAATATGTTATATGTATCTTCCAGGTCTATTTATTAACCACACAACAAATGCAATTTTATCCAAATATTAAAATGCTCCAAATATTTCCATTTTTATTTATATAAATATATATGATAAAATATTTCCATATTTTACATTTTAATTACTGTAACGGTCTGCCCAGATATTACACAAAGTATTTCTGTATCTGCTATTTAATTCAAATGAATGCAATACGTTAAACTCTAATACAGTGCACGGCCGTGTGCAGATTAGGGAACTAAAGTCTAAAAAGTGAGAGGAAATGAACTCCAGGTTTGTCTCTGGGGAGTTTTCTGATGTTCACGCGTGTTTTGTTTGTGTCAGGTTTCCAAACCCAGATCTGCTACAAGAACTCATCACGCACTTCAGCAGAGACATCAGCAGCCACACACACAGACACACACACACACACACACACACACACACACACACACAC
>CALSCE010010666.1:3841362-3863947 GCA_943593645.1 Bovichtus variegatus
GTGTGTGTGTGTGTGTGTGTGTGTGTGTGTGTGTGTGTGTGTGTGTGAGTGTGTAGCTAACTGTTGTTAACTGCGTTCCCTCTCAGGATGATGGCTGCTACAGCCTGGTGAGCATCATCCGGAGTAAACAGTGGGACGATGATCACACGGTGAAGTCCGGCTGTGACATTCTGTAGTCCTCAATCAGGTACGCACATTTTTCCCTTTCACACACGTGATCTATCAGGCGACGTGTCTCCCCGTCAGGACACCACATCAGCGATGGGATGCATCCAGAGTGAAAACCTGACGCTTGAAGTAGATTTTGTTTATAGCTGCCCGATGCACAGGCCTATTTTTAATGATTTGTTTTAACTTCATCATTTTTGCCTAACTCTTCCTCTGTTCTTTGTTAGGTCGAGAAGTTATCAGCTGCCGACACTTTCAAAAAGGAGACTTCCTTATTGAACATCGAGGGGAAGTGCTGACTCAGTGTGAACATGAAAACAGGCAAAAAGTGCACCGTGATGCACCCAGAAATACAAACTCTGCTCTTTCTCACTCATTCCATGTGAAGCTGGGCATACACCGAACGACTTGAGCCCGTTTTGACCCGATTCTACGTGTGAAATTCTGGCGTGACTTACCCTGAAGTAATTCATTCACAAGATGAGTGTGTGTGAATGTTTATCACTCCTAATGAGCATGTGGCACCTTGTCTGGTAGGGTGAATGCTGACATGCAAGCAAAGCTTTCAGTGATCCCTAAGATTGAAAAAGCGCCATATAAATGCAGTCTATTTACCATAAATTCACCAACACTTTCACAATCTCCCTTTTCCAGTTGACTTCATACATCTCCCAGGCAGTTTCAGAAGAATGCTCTGAAGCTATTGAAAACACAGTTTACTATATTGCTTTGGAGTTGTAGATTCATAATCATGTCAACTACATAATGGTTGATGATTAAATATTTAAAATAGTGTTTTGGTTGACATGGACAGATTTTTGTTCTCTTTTGCAGCATTTAATGAAAATGAAGATGGGAAGGACATAGAAGTGACGTGCGCGAGCAACCTGGGAAATGTACACAACACACGCACAGAAGACCACTTTTTAGCTACTGGTAGGATTTTCTGTGAAACTAGAAGATTTGGGGTTGTCGTAAACAAAAGCAAACGGACAAAAAAGAAGCATTTTGAAAATTTAGTTTTTAGGGGAATCTGTATTCCGTGTTAAGAAGTAATTTAGAAACATTGTGAGGACGAAACAGATTTTTACTCACAAAGTTTGACAGTTTGAAGCAAGGACTAAAAGTTTGTCTCATTAACGAACTTAGAGCAGCTAAAGTAATAAACACAATGTTACCTTACATACAGAAGAATGATACAGATGAGCTCTGCCCTGTTGGTGGTGCACATTTTAGAAGAGAGAGCGTTAGCATTTGATCACTACATGCTACTATCCAGTACCAGGAGTTTGGGATACTAGGATTGGTGGAGAAAAAAAGAGAAGAGGGAAAGATGAGATTAGGGAAAGTTGAACCGGTGCATCCCGAGCCCATAGCTTTTTAGTTGTAGATTTAGTAAGTGACATAACAACTCGAAAGAAAAATAAACGTTAACCCTCGGGTTACTTTTGACGGATCTATTTTCCTGTGTTGTGTCGTCTCCTGAAAAAGCTGTGGAAAGTGATTCGGGGAGGACCAAAAAAAAAACGTCAGTGGTCTCTAAAAGAGGTTTCAGCAGTGATGAGACACTTTAAAGCACACGTCACCGAGGGGAAACTAGCCACTATGATCGAATGTTAAGACTGCGGAACATCCTGCTGGTCGCTCTGTTCAGAATATAAGAGACTTCGTCAGGAATCGGGGCAAGATCCTGAAAAAAGGGTCAGCCTTTACAAGGTCTTGCTGGATCTAGATTTACAGGACAGTTGACAGCTGAGCCAGGATTACACAGTTGAGAGCTGATCTTTATTCTTTCTTTATTTATTTTTTTTACATAAAGGAGAACTTCTATATCTGTTTTATTTTAAACAGCAGAAAATTTAACTTGGCTCCTTGTTCACTGATTGTGCATGGCGTAATATGTAATTATGTGTCAGCTTTGCCAAGGTCAAGCTGGTTGTAGATGGGCAGTCTTATTGCACAAATAGCATTTAGTATTTCAGTGAGACACCAGTGGGGCCACTGTGCTCCTTGTATATATTATTACATTACATTATATATATATATATATATATATATGTCGGTGATGTCACTGCAATGAACAGTGTCTGCATGTGTATTATAAGCAATAACTTTGAAGTTTAATCACTTATCCCTGTGCTTGTATATCCATGAACAAAGCAAAAAGAAGTAACACAGACAGCAAAATATGGAAGTCTCTGGTATTAAAATGTAGTGTATATTTGTATTAAAGCAACGAATAGATTGCAAACACGAGACATGGAATAACTATATAAAATACAATAATAAACTACTACTTAGCTATATATATTTATATAAGTATATAAATATATATTTATATATATATATAGAAATTGTCCATTTGTGTTATGGGTGGGGTTTATGCATCTGATTTTCTGCTGTCCTCCTAATTAAGCAAGGTGTCAGGTTATTGCATTTTGAGTAGTTTTTTTTATATTCATAATTTGAAGTGAGATTTGTGTTGTGTGGCTAAAAATAGATTGTTTTGCTATTGAACTCATCTTTGTGAAGCAAGTGGAAAGCGAAATGATGCATGATCTAATGATGCAAACAACGTGTTTGGGGAGAAGTGTGTCCAGTTTAGTACACATAAACCCGTATGTGTGAAATCAATATTTTGTGTGTGTTTTGTGTGTCTTTACCAAGTCTCAAGGTTTGCCTGCAGGTAGAAGTCTGGAGAAAATCACTGGCTCTGTACTCCAAAGTCTGATAACTGGATATCTAAGGAAATCAGGCAGATAAATAATAAATGAACACCTACTGTACATCCAGCCCCCTTTCCTCTAGAACACGATGTGAGTTCAACATTAAAACACACTGAAGATGGATAGGCTGTAAAGTATTTAACCCATAACATGACAGCCCATCATCAAACATTCATCTGCTTTTTGAAATACACTTGCACTTCCTTTAAATAAAACATCAAAGTAATTAAATGTTTTTTCTTGCTAAATGTGACTCGTATTGCCTTTGTAAGGGCATGCAAGTACAAAAAAAGAGGGAGAATGATGATAATGACTTCTCAGTTTTGTTGGTGGAGCCCGGTATTCTCCGCATCCATTCATTTGGTGTCAACGCTTCCCTAGGCGGCCATTTTGTGACGTCAGATGAAGTCTCCTGAAGCCTGGCTCCTGATCATTCACTATGTGGGGGTCACTTTGCCGTCTTTCCCCTGTGGGACCCAAAGCCCTGCATGCTGAATGCAAAATTATCCAAAATATGGTTTTGCCCTCCTCAAACACCTTATATGACTGCGCTTGTGAGCACCTCTATTGATAACATTAATTTCCTACTATTTTTTTCTATCTTTAACCTTCTCCAACATATACTAACTGTACCATGACCTGAATGTCCCTCAAATATATCTAGAAATATTATTCTAACTTTAATCCAAGCATATAAACAAAGCACATTTTTGGGTAGAGTCTGTGAGCAGGGCAAATAAGCTGGCCTGCCAACACATTTTGTTTTTTAAAAGACACAGAAAACTGCAAAAAAAGGTCTGTCTGATCGAGGCGTCTCCAAGAAAAGATACAGTGTGATGCGCCCCGCGTTTTCAACATGCAAAACCTTCTCTTCTGGGCCTAACAGGGGATAGAAAATAAGGAAAAAATCGTACTTTTATGACACAAATAGTTTAATTTATCATGCGTTTACGAATCCTTTTCAATCCTTTTTTATTGTGAAATATTTGGTAGTATTACCTCTAAAAACGATCCAACATAAGTCATTGGTTGAACTACTCACAACCAAGCTAAAGCCTCCAGAGCTGAAAAATGAAGCCAAAACAGAAGTGCCAACACTGCAGTTCCTCGAATGGCCACTTGAGGCTGGTTCCAAAAGCGAGTCAATCCCGATAGACCCCCATGTTAAAATGCTTTTACAGCCTGGTAGAAATATGGATTTAGTCTTTATAGCTAGTTTCCCCATTCATTTAAACTGTAGGTGGGGGGATTTGATGTTACTCACCCATTCCAATTATATTAAGGCTTAAAGTTTCGCATAATTAAGGGGATGGCCACATTGAGGGACAGGAGGGTGAAGTCACAGGTCAAAAGTCGGCACACCTCAGCTCCACCTAAAACCTCTTTGCCCATTGTTGGATTAGCCAGAAGTTAGGCTCTGACCAGATGGTGTCCGCTGGCCGGATGGACACACTGTTCTACTTATTGTAAGTTGCTGTGGACAAAAGCGTCTGCTAAATGAACTGTCATGTAACATAACTGTTCGATGAAACAGCACGGATCTCCCACTAAAGATCACAAAGTGTAACAGTTACATTTCTGTTTATGTCCAGTTTGACCTGGATGAAACGTGTTCATTTATAAGCTTTTGACGTGTCGGTAGGTTTTTTCTTTCTCTTTTTTTTTACTTTGGACAGAGTCAGGCTCCTTCCTCCTGCTCTTTATGCTAAACTAGATGAACATGAACACATGAACTACACACAGATATGGAATTTATATGGATCTTCTCATCTCACTCTCAAAAAGATAGCAAATAACCATACTTCCAAACATATTAAACTTGAAGTAGAGAGAAGTAAGGAGCGACAAAATGTCCTCGTCTTACATCTTGAGTCTTTATAAAAAAGAAAACAAAGAGCACACAGACACATGCATAAGCGCTCTCTCAGCAGGGGCCATCTTCTGCAATCTGTGTGTGCTTACTGTTTAACTGCTGAAGTGATTCTCTGTGGCACTTGGCTCCTGTCCCTGGGGATTGGCTCCTATATGGGCAAATGTTCGGAAGCTCAATGTCATATCAATGCCCATTGTCTCATCTGTTGCCACGGTGATTAACGACCCAACCTCGTTAAGACCGAGAGCCAAAAAGTGTCTAACTCACGCCTGGAAGACGAGCCATTAATCTAAAGCTGCACTTTAGCAGAACTCTTTCTGTTTCATTCTCTCTCATCATTTTCCTTGTGTTTCATTGTTCATCATTCTCTCACTCTTTCTCTCTCTCTTTTGTTCTTTATCTATTCTTCTAATCCTATTTTCTCATATTTCTCTCTCTCCATTTATGCATGTCTTTCTTTTCTTTGTCCCTCCATCTCGTCCTAATGTATCGAGGGGATAGTGCTATAAAAATTTATAGTCCTGGGCCGTTTTTGTCTCTAATATAAGTATATTTCATCAGCTGCAGGGCTTGGAGCCAGAAACCTATACAGTAAATGCAATTTTGGTAAAACAAACAGATATGAGTTCAAACTTAACTGGGCTTTAGTCTTAGGTTGAACAGAAGTGCATCTGCAGAGCATCATGCATGTTGAAATGAGGCAGAGAGCCTTAAGGCCTCTCATGCAAATAATTAGCCAACACTAGTCTATCACCCCAATCCCTTTCAGTAAAACCACTCACTCCATCTTTCTTTATGCAGACAACATGTGGTTGTTTGTCGAAAAGGCAGCCGTTTCAATTCCTCGTATTAAACACATGCGGAATTGAGCTCCCTGTCTGGTTACCACACTTCTTACACTGAATTCCTCTCTAGATCTCAAGTCACTCTCCACAGGGGTCAAAGTTAGTATCCTATATGTTAAAGCTGGAGTGCGGGACATATAAATGAACGTCTGTTACATTCACGGCCCTTGCCAAACATGTTTACACAAAGCTGATTAAACCTATCCGCGCCAGGGAAAGCGCTCTGTATTTTGGAATTATGGTGTCTGGTGTCTGTGGCGTGATGTGTTTTATATCAACCAGCCAGAGCTAAAGGAGACAGGAAGGGGGGAGAAGCCATATTGACGGAGCAGCAGACAGGAGTATGGCGGAAGCTAGGGCAGAAAATCCTGAGAAGTACCCAAGAAACGTTTCTGGAGCAGATGCGGTGAGCTTACCTGCAGGCATACGTCATTTAGCGCGCTAAAGTGTTTGTGTAATTACTCTCACTGCCAGAGGGGGGAGACAAAAGGTCCACACTGCACCACAGTGCATCTACAGTAAAATTGAGTCAGATCTTAGTAAATACAAGCCAGGTTATCAGTTATCATGTTCTCTTTCATCCTGCATGGATGAAGGTATTCATGTTTTGGCTGACAAAGTGGGGAACAGTGTCTGTCCCTTCGATGATCTGGGTCATTAGTATAATGAAACGTTCATCTTGTTCTTCATCCCATGCACTCAATTTGAGTTTCCAACGGTCAAACTAAAGAACTGGTTTCCAAGCTCTATTCCATTTTTCAGACTACATCTTACAAAGCTATCTCCAGTGCGGACCAAGAACCTTGAACAGTACAATGGATATGGAATACTGGAATACTGGGATATTATTTGGTCTTCAATTGTTCCACATTTGTGGAAATGTATTGTCAAAATGTTAAAAACACATTGTAAGAAAATCTTTCTCTTGGCTGTGTTGTTGTTTTTTGACAGACTATAGCGCTTCTATAGCCAATGAAAGCTCACCTAATGACTTAAGCCTTGTTGGACAGCATCTGAAATTGTATTGTGTTGGCCCACTTTTTCAAATGAGCAAAATATACCTTGTAAACATTACATTTTCAATTTAAAACGAGAACGCTGTATTTTGTCAACACTAGTTATTTCCATTAATCTCATTGCAGTTCATTAGAAACAAATTGGGACACCAGCATACAAAGATGAATAGACAAAAATACAAACAGGCACAGACATGTAAAGAGTGCAGCTAAAACACCAAACGGCTAAAAAGGTTAAACAGCTGGAGAAAGAACGGACAAGGGGAAATGACAATTAGACTGCAGCAACAGCAGGAAATGGGTTAGTTAGTGCTAAACAGAATAAAAAGAGATATGGCTTGTATGAATTAGATTAAGTGGAGAAGACAGCGAAAGGGAAAGAGAAGTGAAGGGGCGCTGCGAGATGGAAGAGGCATACAAACTATCAAAGGGAGAAGTACAAAGAGGGACATAACAAGACAAAGAAAGAAGAGAGCAATGTGGAGGAGGTCAAGCAGAAGAGATGTGTTTAAGATACAGAGCGCGTTAAAGACGATAAAACCGAGATCAACAATGAAGCAGAAGGGGAGATTTGAGGCAGGTTGACTGACTATCGTTTTAACATGAAAACCTTTGGACACTTCACCCTCATCCATCACTGCTAACACTTGGTGACACACTCATACACACACACACACACACACACACACACACACACACAGACACACACACACACACACACACACACACACAATGAAGAAAAGCAGAAGGTATGAATAGAATTAGAATAAGAAGAAGCAAGGCTATTCCAGTTATAAAAGACAGAACTGGTGCAAGTCTTTATTACAGCAAGGATATTAACAACTCATCACACTATAATGACATAAGACTCAGTGTGTGTGTGTGTGTGTGTGTGTGTGTGTGTGTCTGAGGTTCGATTATCTCTCCAATAGTGCAGTGCCCTGAGTGAAGTTATGTGGATCAGCGGTTCTGTACAAATCTGCGAAAAACCCAGGCCAGACTTTGGTTGGCACTTGCGCTACAGACGCACGCGCATTAAAATCCACACAACAACACGACCACATCCGCAATGGAAAGTCTCTGTATGCTCACCTCCTGAGCCACAGCTGCTCAAGCTCACCTGTCCGTGTCAGTACTTTGTCAGTGATAGAAATGAGGTTTGTTTTCTTCACCGAACTTCATCTGTATTCATTACCATTTTGATTTGAAAGGCTCTCACCGTCTACTGCACTGCAGTACCACTCTCTGCCTGAATGGTTAGTGATGTGCTGGCGGGGGGCGCTGTTTTGCACAGATATCACTATGTGACACTGACAGAATTGTTATTAACAAAATGTGGCTGTTTCTTGACTTAAACCAAGAGGTTAGTTGGGGTAGAAATGCTGGAACTTTGTTTTAAATTACAATTAATTTTTTTGGGGGGGATGACCCCCGCCATTATGTATCTTTCCAAGATTGCTCCCCCATTTTAAAACTTAACCAGGTGCCCCATGGCGAGGAGCGTAGATCTTTCTTATCCTATGTTTTGAGGAAAAACACGTGTTATATGTAGAGTGTATATTAAAAAATTATACCCAAAAAACACAAATTAGCAAAAGAGAAAGTGGTCATAAGGCCAGAGAGAGTTCGAGTGGGTCAATTTTATTAAATGGATATTTTTTCTTTATGCTGCTCTTGCCCCAGTTACCACAAATGGCCTGAAGTTCAGGCAAAGGAGGTGGGTCCTGTGCAACATAACATTTATGTTTAAAAATGTATCCCTTTACGCGGACGATGTTGTACTTTATCTAAGCAACCCTGAGAATTCTATTGCGAGAGAGGTTGAGATAATTAGTTCCTTTGGTCAAGTCTAAGGCAATGCCCCTGACCCCTAATGTTTCCCGGTCCCCAACATGCTTCGACCCTTTTTGTTGGTCCCCATCTGGTTGTCTACTTGGGTACACTCCGTTTCTGGCCTATACAAAGCTAATTTAGTGCCTCTAATCCGCAAGATTTAGAGGCACTAAAGACCTGTCACACTGGAAAGCATTACCACTGTCTCTCCTAGGAAGAGTAAATCTTTTTAAGATGATTATACTTTCACGGTTGTTGTACCCCTTTTAAATGATCCTGACACTTTTTTAAAAAGACATTACTTTGGGCTACAAACAGCTCCTTGTCCTCCATATTTTTGGAGATATAAGCAAGCTAGGTTGAAACGTATTATGCTGCAACATCTTCCCTCTAATCTATTTTCTGAATTTTTGGAATACAATTAGTAGCATTGAACATTAGCCCCTCTTCACTGAAGCTGCTTAAGGTGCTTCTTAGTAGTGCACGGAGATGTGTTGCTCTTCAGTGGACTTCAAATCTAATGCAAAACTGTAGGGACAGAGTCTGGAGTGTTATGGAACTTGTCCCTTTAGAAGCTATAAGCTTCTGACTCAATGACAAACCATTTACCAGGCCCGGAGTGGTCTCTACAGACCAGTAGCACGGACTGAAGTCTTGAGGTACATTTCCATGTAGGTCTTAGTGTTTAATATGTGTTTTCCCGCCTTCTGGGATTTGTTTGCCCCACCCTGATTTGATCCTCCTGTGTAATCAGCCTGCTGCCCTTGTGTCTTTGCCTCCTCCAGCTGTTCATGTGATTAGTGTCTGTGTGTGTATATACCTGTGTGGCCCGTTGTTCCTTGTCGGTTCGTCTTCTATGTTTCCTGCTGTGGTCAGTCATGCTGTGTTTACCTCTGTGAATTCTGGTGTTCCCTCGTGCCATCCTGGTTTTGTTCTTTCTTTTGTGCCTTTATACCCTTTTTGTATTTCAGCTTTAAATAAAGCTCACCTTTTCTTATCACTCTTAGCCTGTGTACTGCGTTTGGGTCCTCCCCTTAACCCCACCCTGATATATATATATATATATATATATATATATAGTCAACAGAATTTTTGCAGATTAAGGTTTTACATAAAATATATATAATGACTGTAAAAGTTGGTGTGCATTTCCAAATAACTTTTTGATCTGTGACCCCTTAACAGAAGTCTGGTTGGTCCCCCTTGTCATGTTAAAAGATGTCTGAGTTGTCAGCAGTTCCACTAAAGTGTGGTTTTGTTTTATGGTTTCATTGGAAAAACTAGCTTGAGGCCTAAAGAGGTAAAATTATCCAGTATGTCCAAAATTACTGAGATCAGAAAACGTCTGAAACGTGGATATGCATTTGCGTGTCAGTACTGCTCATTCTTCTTTCCAACCTCATTAATTAAAAGTGTGTGTGGGATCCGATCCTCACATGAGAGCTTTTTTTATTCAAGAGGAGCATGTGCCCATGTTCTTTCCAATATGCACTTTTCTAAGCTTTAAAAAAAAAAAACGTTGCAATTAATTTTACTGCTAGTGCCTAGTCCCTGCAGTGAAATGTTTTTTGTTTGTTTGTTTGAATCTTAAGCACAAATAGTGTGCTTTGCTCTAAAGACATTGGCTAATTGGGACAATTGTTTCCACTGAGGGAAAAGGAGTAAGATATGAATGCTATGCCGCATTGCAGTGAAAGACTGAGTGAGCCTTGCAAAACCTGTTGAATATATACTGCAGCTAGGATCAATTCTCCCGTAATGATCGCTGCTCGGGGTCTAATGTTCTGACTCTAGCTTCCGTGTTCTCCATGGCAGCGACCGCTTGCGGCTCATGGTTAATGTAATATTTAGTGCCATACCAAAACCTTCTATCATTGTGAGGAGATTCCTGTGTTTAACGTTCTGAAACAACAGATTATATTTGAAGGATCCTTACAGAAGGAAGAAAAAATCTGCAACTAGCTGTTGTGCCCGCTTAGTAACTTCTACAAAGCTTATGACTTAATGACTAAGTGGGAATAGAGCTAAAGACGCACTAACACATGAGGGGGATATACATTCTCACTGGCACGCAAACACATACCACCTTAATCTTCCCCCAAAAGAATGACCACTTTGAATGGATTTATACTTGGCGCAAAATTCTAGCTGCCATAATGTTTGGATTTCACTTGTTGACATCACCATTGCAACACTAGATAGATGTACTGTATGCAATCATGTCTTATTATGCTTTTGCGACATTCCCCACAGTAACTGTTTTAGATTGTGTCCTTCATTTCGTGACAAGAGAGGGATGGTGGCATGATTGTGCTTTCTTCAAATTCCTTTATGTGGTTTTCCCTATCAACAATCTCCGTCGGCATCCGAACACATGCAGCCCAAGCTCCTCGTGCCTAAACATAACCATAAAAAGCTTTAAAGAATGAATAAAAGAATACTTTATTCGCAAAATGACTTTGTGTATATAATTGACTAACCCTGTGTTGCCTTAAATTCTTGAGGAAACTTTGTTTTTCTCCCATGCCTCCATGGTGAATGAAGAATCCATAAACGGAGAAAAGTCTTGATGAATTGAAGTCAATGGGGGGGGACCGCGTGAGAAAATGCGTGTTATGTTTTAGGAAGTAGGGAGCAAACGACTTTTTTTGGATTCTTTGTTCACTGTCGAGGCATTCCAGAAAAACAAAGTATTCCTCAAGAATTCACCGTGATACGGGATGAGTCATTTTGCGGGTGAAGTGTTTCTTTAATAACTCTTTCAGTTGCAAATGTTGCATTACCAGGAAAACTTTTCATCACAAAGCACGGCACACACAGTGAAATGTAGACTATGTATTTAACCCATCCTGGCATTAGGATCAGTGAGTCCGGTGCCTGGCTCAAGGGCACCTCGACAGGAGGCGAACTGGCAACTCTCCAGGTACCAGTCTGTACTTGGTCCGATGGGGGACTTGAACCGGCGACCCTCCGGTTCCCAAGACTGAGCTACTGCCCCCCCCCCCCCCAACAACTACTGCCCCCCCACCCCCGGATCTGCCCCCAGATCAGACATTTTAGAAAGAACTAATAAAATATTTTAGATGTGTTCAGTATCATCATTGGCAGATACATTAATGCTGATTGCAAATATTATCCATACTGCATTAAGTTTTCTTCAAAAATGTATTTGCTATTGCAAATTTGTAGTATATAAACATTATTTCTGGGAGACAGGGTTGCCATATGTTATCTCCTCAGCCACCACAGCCCAACACGGGCTAGATTTTTCTGGAGGTGCAAATCACTCGTCGTGTCGTCTGCAGCATAGCTATGACCCCTTAATACTAGACTAAACTATAAATCCAGCTTTATTCCTATAATATAATTTTATTTGCCCATCTGCCTTAGAGAAACAAAAACCCTCCATAAATCGAATCCTTGGTGCCTCAATTCAACAAATGTAATGTCAAAATGTCCTGTCAAAGGTCTATTACACTTACTCTGGCTGTTAATGTATAGTCGGCATGTGAAGAAAGTCCTCGTGCTTTTTCCCCAGCCGAGCCAATTATTTGCCTAATGATTTGTTTTAACAGTGACGTTTTCCCCACTAAGACACAAATAAAACACGCACACAGAGAAATGAGGAGGCGGTATGAAGACGGAAAGGGAGGGATTTAAAGTGAGTGGGAGAGTTAAAAGTGAAACTTTCAGGATTTTGAACGAGTCCTCACCTCTCCCTCTAAATAGCAAGTTCAGAGATGGTGATGGGGATCAGAGGCAGGAGAAGGTGGAATGGAGGGGAGGGGAGAAAAAGTTAGGAGCTTTGGATGCATGCTTAATGTGTGTGAAAAAAAATAATTTATGATAAATGATATTAGCGATATTATTTGGCAAACAAAAAACTGTTGGTCAGCCAGTCGATTCTTCGAGTTCACCAAGCCCTGACGGCAGGCCAAGAGGTCATTTTAGACATCGTGCACTCGCACACACTGATGCCAGTATGACGCACGATTGCAGTTGCATAACGCAAATCCATCAAAGAAATGATATGCGTTTGGCTTTGGACAGAAAAATCAGTTATTAATTGACTGGAAATTCTTGATTGAAAGATGCACGTTACACGGCGAGCACTTTTCGTAATAGTTCATGTTTACTGTTAAAGGTAATAATTGATTTTCGAAAAAGAAAGCAAAGAGGGATTCAATGTCGCCGATGACGCTTTTCATGGCGCTTGTGTTATTTCTCATGTCTGACTGAGGCTGGAATATCTCATTTGGGTAATGCAGCGGTAACGGGAATGCAATGAGAGTTGTATCTCACCCTATGTGGAATGCAAATGTACATTGTTTTCTTTTTTTTTTAAATGCATTAATAAATCAAGCCCGCCAGTGGAAGTGTGTGTGTGTGTGTGTGTGGGATTACAAAGTATAAATGAGTGCAGGGGAACTGAAAGTAAAGTGGGCAACTGCTGTGAGAGCCGTGTACGTGTCTGTGTACACAGTGTGTGCATTGGTGTGTGTGTGTGTGTGCGTGTGTGTGTGTTCCACATACTATGTGTGGACTCTTTGAAACTGAGTATCCAGCCGAGTATAAAGTGGTATCCTGTTGTGGACAGATGTGTGAGTGCACGAGTTGACATATGCTAGTTTGAAGGGTGCCGTGCTACACACACATTGCTGTTTGTGTTCAGTGTGTGTGTGTGTGTGTGTGTGTGTGCGAATGTGCCTGTGTGTGTGTGAATGTGTATGTGCCTGTGCTTTTTGAGTTAAGTTGTTTATTTCAGCAGTTTATACAAGACCCAGTTGGTAGGATTTATTTGCAGGTTAATTGTGTCATCTTTGACTATTTTATTTCATGTCTGGTTTCACGTCACGCCTTTCAAAATTTCAAAGGCATCAAAACACATCTTTGCGCCGACCTCTGCCCAACGAAGACACAAAATCAATGACAACACTGTACCTTACATTGGGAAAATAACATCTTCAAAGCAGAAAACAAGCGATTCGCAATCCACTGTACTCTTGTCATAAATACAAGGAAACCGTAAAAGTATATTAGCCCTTACATACTTTACACCGCACACATATTCTTCGGGGTGAATGTGCACGATGACTTTGTACTGGATAAGTCAAGTGCTAGCATTTTCTGAACATGAATTGATCATTTTCAAACCCCTTTCCCACACCCTTCCATGTCTTTACCTGAGTCTTTGCTCGATGTAGTTTTGAGAGGCATGATGAGGGAAGAAGGACACGTGTAGATATCGACCTTCTGGCAACAAGTTGGCCTTTTTACTATAACATAAAATGTTAAACAGCAAGCCAAGGAAGCTTCAATCGGCCTAATGGATAAGTCACCGGCTTCGTAAGAGAGCGATTGTGTGTACTTCTGTACTTCTTCTCGAGTCACAGTACAGTGGTGCAGTGAAAGTACGCTGGGCCAATAACCCAGAGGTTGATGGAATGAAACCATCTGCTGCTGTTATAATAGTTTTTTTTTTCTTTTCTTTTCTTTTTTCTCTCTTTTATAATCTAAAAACCATGAATACGATAATAAGACAAAGGAATAAGCGCACAATAAGAACGGAACAGAATAAAAAATGTATCAACCCAAAGAAAACATCTAAAACAAAATCAATGTACTAGAAGATAAACATGTCAAAACAACCAAACACAACTTGAGATCAAGCCACTGATATCTAATCTAAGCATACATAACGCACATATCGACATACATGAATACAAATGGACACCACATCAGGGCTGAGAAAGTTGCGGCTCTTGCTTAGTCTCCAGTAAATAGAATGGGTTTTAAAGAAATAACAGTATGCTTTTGGGGTGAGAACCTTTGAGAATGCGCCTCTGACAAAACAATACGAAATACACATGAATAAGTAAAACAACATACAATGTTACATACAGCTCAAACTGTAATCCAAATATTGCAGTGGCTATCATAAATGGGACAAAAATAGCAAAGAGCCTAATAACATGTTGCAAGCCGATACAGTAGCCCTGTAAAAGTGCTGTAGATGTGTTGTTTTGTTGATCATGTGCCAGGAATGTACTACATTGATTCACTGCTTTGGCCTTTTTGAAGCCAATGTGTGCAGTACCAACACGCTGTACCTCCCAGCTCGTCACAGATGGCAGCTTGTTCAGTGGCAGCTTCAAACTGTGAAGCTCTAGGTTTCCCTTCAGCGTCAGTTTTGGAGTGTCGGCGACGGGGAGTTAATTTCCTCGGTGCGTGCGTGGAGTCATTTAAAAAATACACTTATGTCTCCACAGGGAGTTTAGGTTCAGGCAACAAAACTACTTGGTTAAGGTCAGGAAAAGATGTTGACGGTAACTTCGGTGACGGACGAGTGACGAGGGAGCATCTTTTCCTCCTGTAAGATGTGGACAAAATGTCCCCAACACCCTGCAATCCAGTGTTGAATCATTTCTTAAAATGTCTTTTTTATTTTTCATATTGTTTTTAAGGAGCATGATGGAGAACATCTGGCAGACTTTGTCCTTGCACACAACCTCGAGGACACATTTCGCGAAAGCATATGGTTCCATGATTACAAAGTCCGTCATGACGACTTTTTCCTTCCTCCTCGCTATGACCAAAGTGATCTGAGCGTGTGTGTGAATGTGTTAACCTGGAGACAAAAGTCTGCCGGACTCTTCCTCTTGCCCCTCTGACCCCTCAGATTTGCTCGTGTTTGCATACGCAGGCACAGCCTTCTCGTGTGAGGGTCTTGAGGAGTTTCCAATTACCTGTAACAGTGGTGCATCCTGCACACTGCCACACACTTGGGAAAACACACACAAAATATTGGAAAGTATTTCAAAGTAAATTAAAGCTGGTAGTAAGACAGGTAAGATATGAAGGTTGAAACAGGCCCATGCATCCATATTAGACGTGCATGTTCAGTAGATATGGTTAATGGATAAATTCACAACGTATATGTATAGTACATGGAGACCTTTGTTTTTTTGATAGCTATTCGGCAGCAATCCGTGTTCACCAATGTGCGTAGGGTGCAGCATTTATTACAATGGCATCAATCAATTTGACGTGATCCAATGTTTGGTACAGAAGACAGATTTATGGAATATTCACAACTGTGTTCCATCCATTCTTAGCCACTAGGGGGCCTACACATTGGAAAACAAACCAACAAGACAATGTGAGACGTTAGTGATAAGAAAAGCCGTGTCTCTTTTGGTTCTTTTGTTTCACTCGTTTCTCTTTGAGTGCTTTTGGCCATCGACACATTTGTGGCCAAAGCACACAAGCTTGGATGAGACCTGCAATGGGGGTTATTTTATTCATATTGCCGGCTTTTGTTAAAATAATTGTTACTTATGTCCGGGGCCACACTGCATGCTGAGCTGCGGATGCTGCGCCTCTTTCAGAATAAAAATCTTGTGTTAACAAACGAAGGAATTCTGCCCACAGAAACACACAAGAGGAAATACAGACCCAAGTGAGGCCTGTAGAGAATTTGACGATTACCTCTTCTTAGAAAGCCTCCAACTCAGTATTACAATGTGAGAGGATACAAGAAACGAAGTAAGCAGGAAAGATATTCATCACTGTGTATGTGTGTGGTTTACAACTGCTGGGGAAAAGGGACAGGAAATGATAAGGCAAGGTCAGGAGAGGTTGTTGGAGAGTGGCAAAGTGAAGGCAGGTTGCCCTCATGCTCATGCGGGTGAGACAGGAAGTGTGTGTGTGTGTGGGGGGGGATTTGGACTTGGACAAAAGAGGAGGTCCTTAACTTTTGGGTTCGGGAGGAAGCAAACAGCCTCAAAGGGGCAGCAGGGCAGCAGGGAGGAGGACGAAAAAGATGTCAAGATTATGAAAACATAAAAAAAAAAAAGAGAAGAAGAAGAAGAGAGAAGCATAAAGAAGAAGAGACAGGAGAGAAGTTGTGAGCCGGCTGCTGACTTTGTCCCTCGCAGCAGATGACAGAGGACACAGCGGGAGCGGACAGGTTCATAACACCTGACAGCTGAACATCTGGTACATTTCAGTGGGGAAGAGCGGAATCGCACGGCGGCTTCTTCCCCGCCCGGCGGCTTCTTCCCCGCCCGGCTTCCACTTGCCTCCTCTTGTCTCGCCCCGCCTTCTCCAGCAGGGAAATTCCCATGTCCTCTTTTGTTTGGTCCCTTGTCTTGTCATTTGTCGCCCCTTTGATCTCCTCACCCCTCGTCCCAGTCACTGCCATGTGTCGTCTCCTCTCTCCATCCACTGCTCTCCTCTGCCCTCCCTCACCTACCCCCTCGCACCTCTTCCTTTTAGTTTTTTATTTTTGTTTTGTCCTTTATCACAAAGTATAGGTATGTGTGTGTGTGTGTGTGTGTGTGTCCTCTGTGATTAAAGAAGGTGTCATTCTTGTCACAGTATGCCACCACTGCCTGCTGTCACCTGTCTGCCTCTAATGGATGGTGTGTGTGTGTGTGTGTGTGTGCGTGCGTGCGTGCGTGTGTTCGTGCGTGTGTGCGTGTGTGCAAGCATACAAACAAGTATGGATTTGATAATGAGCGGATGCGACAGTCAGTGACCTGTACTGAGTGTGAAACACTAATGCATTTGATGGCACACTAAATGTAATAAATGATACTTGAAAAGCTGTTAACTCCACTAATATGTTGAGCTAAAAAAAAAAAATGATAAGGGTCTGGAAGCTTGACAGTAAGTGAAGTTAAACAAGAAATGTGCCTTACAAAAACACAGACTCAAATGCATATTGACAAAAACACATGGTTTGAAGAAAAAAAACTGAAGAAGAAAAACAATGCAAAATAGTTAATAATAACAAGTTGTTATGGAATAATTATTAAAATGTCTCTTCATCCTTAAAGAGAGATTCTGAGTGCTTTCTAATTCAAAGCATTGCAGCGACACACAAAAAAAGAAAATGTCAATGATCTGACATAATCAAAGACGTGCACTCCAATCCTCAAACATATCTCTTGTACTTCCTTCCCATCTCTCTCTTTTTTTTCTTCCTCTGTATTATTATTTTACTATCCTTAGCCGGCATGTTTCATCAAAATCAAAATCACATTCAAGTTCTGCATAACCCACGTCCTTTATGACTTTGACTCTTTTCATCTTGGTGACGTCTGTCACTGAAAACCTGTTTTATCTAGATTTCACAGGGATACAAGGTTCATGACACAAATGTCACATTGTTGATTTTCTTCTTCTTTTTTAAACAAAAAACCTTTTTGAAGCTTTTCCTCGCACGATTTCACAGCAGTCTGGTATAATGTGATTTTTCTCTCATCTATTGGTTCACAACATCTGCCATTGTCTGATTCCGCTCGACTACGGCATGTCCTCAGCTGAATTCTCAAAAAGTACAGTGAAAACGTATCGCTGTTTTTTTCTTATACCTGGCATCTTCAAATCCAAATTCCTTTATTCAATTAATATAATCCTCCCTTGGTCACAGGGTCGGTTAGTAGTTTCATTTTGGTCAGGGGCTTTTTTTCCCCATAGTTTGGGTTCCTCAAGTCTAGTTAATGCTAGGATCACCATACCAGCCTGATGGTGACGCAACAGTTGCTCAGTTTACCCTCAACCAACTGGGGCGTCTGTTTTTGCCTTCTCTCCTGTGTGTGATGTTGACTCATAAAAGCACATAGTGCGCAACTGTAAACCTGGCTGTGAGGTGGAACAATGATGTCGGCCCCTGCCGCTTCCTCTCACAGTCGTGACAGATGGCAAACTACACATGAGCCGGGGGAGCACTTCATCCAGGCGCATCGTCAAAAAAAAAACACTCCTGCTGGGTTTTGTTTCTATGACAACAACATCTTGGCAACATGCCACCACCTGAACCGATGTTGATTAGTAGACAAGCGTTGCCCATTTGCTTTTCCACCATCTATTTGGGCTACGATCCATTTGTCTGACGTTTCTTTTCACCATGCGCACAAACCGGAGGACTGCCTTAAAAGGAGCCTTCCAGAAAGAAACTAGAAGCCCTCACTTTTTTTATAGTGAGGCGGCTGCATACGCTATCTGCTCATTGGGAACAATTGGGGAAAAAAAGGCATTCAGCAAAAAACCTGCTCAGCCTGACTCTGCTGTGTATTGATAAATCCTTGGTTGTGTCCTTGGTGATGAAGTAGCAGACGCATTTGTTGAACCGAAAAGGTCGTTCGTCGGGGCAGTTCACAAGTCGCAGGTGAACGAAGCTAACTGGTTCCATCCCAGCCTTTTGCAAGGCAACACACCGCAAACTGATTCTCTCTCAATCGCCACTGCTATTATTGAGGTGGCAGAGTGGAACTGAATTAATTTACATTGACAGCAGAAGCAACCCTCTGACAGCCCTGAGCCGTGGCCTCAACCCCGTCCCACTCCTTTGGGATGAGCTGGAACGCCGACTGCTAGCCAGATTGTATCACTCAATGTCAGTGCTGGACCTGAGTGGTGCTCTAGTCTCTGCATATCTCTGCAATCCCTGCAGCAAGGTTCAAACATCTGGCGGAAAGCCTGAAACCAGAGGAGTGGAGGCTGATATAGCAGCAGATGCCCACGTTTTGTAATGAGATGCTCAGCCATACCCGATGGCAACCAAGTCTCCTACAAAATGATGCTCCCCGACAGCTAAACTGTATTCTCAATTACGTGTCAAGGGAAACATGTTTTCTTCCTTGACAGCAGTTGCCGTCTCAAACACGTGGTTAACGTTGTGAATTGAAACAAAGCAGAACAAAAGTCCACTGTCCACTTTGTTCAGATGTCCACAACTTTTGGCCGTTAAAAGGGAAAATGTTTGGATTTGAAACGAATGCCCGTCTACGCACAAACTGCTCTAACCTTTGTTGTTACTGAGTATAATCTTATCACCTGTCTGGAGCAATTATTATTTTTGACAAACCATGTTACCAGAACTTTTCTGAATCTTTTCATCATTCTCTTATTTTCCACGATAACAAACCTTTTGTATTTAGTATCTTTTCATCATGGCACATCTGTCACTGAGGCCCGAGCCCTTAATCCCCACTACACATTACAATGCTCTGAGAGGCCAAACCTAAATCCATCTGAGAGAAACCTTTTCATCACGTTGAGTCACATCGCAGACTTGAGTGTGAAGCTTTACTTTTTTGTCCACTCCCTCACTTGATGCCTGTCAATAAAGCTCTTCACTGCCGTGTTTTAATGTCCCATTGCATCTTCACAGTGGAGCAGCTCTGACGGTTCACTGTAGATCTGTTTCTCTCTCTCTCTCTCTCTCTCTGTCTCTCTCTCTCTCTGTCTCTCTCTCTCTCTCTGTGTATCTCTCTCTCTCTGTGTATCTCTATGTCCCTCTCCCTCTGTGTTTCTCTCTCTCTCTCTCTGTCTGTCTCTCTCTCTGTCCCTCTCTCTCTCTCTTTCTGTCTCTCCCTCTCTCTCTGTCTCTCTCTCTCTCTGTCTCTCTCTCTGTCTCTCTCTCTGTCTCTCTCTCTCTCTGTCTCTCTCTCTCTCTCTGTCTCTCTCTCTGTCTCTCTCTCTGTCTCTCTCTCTCTCTGTCTCTGTCTCTCTCTCTGTGTATCTCTCTCTCTGTGTATCTCTCTGTCCCTCTCTCTCGCTCTGTGTCTCTCTCTCTCTCTGTCCCTCTCTCTCTCTTTCTGTCTCTCCCTCTCTTTCTCTCTCTCTGTCTTTATGTCTCTCTCTCTCTCTCTCTCTCTCTCGGTGCATGCTGGGAGTTTGTGGTGTGTGAGCGAGACGCTGAGCGCGTGCTTTTTGAGATTTTTTTGATTTATTTTGTTAATAATATATGTTAATTTAACTTAGTTTATTGGTGGCAGTTTACTTTAGTTTATTTGTGGTGTTTGTAGGTGGTGTAGGTGGTGTGTAGTGTGTGTGTTTTCCATCTTGCCGGTGTCACGCCGGTCGGCGTCTGACGCCATGGTAAATGGAGACTTCGCCAAGCTCACGAGGAAGCACGGTATTAAAGTATCTGCCGGCTTCCCGTGTAGCGTGGAGGAGATCGGGCTTGCGGTGGGGGAGAAGGTCGGACACGGCAGTGTGAAGTCGCTGGCGCGGATGAACAGCGCCGTTGTCGTCTTCCTGGACCAGGTGGAGAAGGTGCACCGCGTCGTCGAGACAGGTATCGTGGTGAACGATTTGTTTGTACAGGTTCAGCCACTGACCCTGCCCGCAACCAGGGTGATCCTGTCAAACGTCCCTCCCTTCATAACCGATGAGTTCCTCAGTAGAGAGCTGTCCAGACACGGGAAGATAGTTTCCCCGGTGAAGAAGATGCTGTCTGGATGTAAGTCTCAGTTACTGAAGCACGTAGTGTCTCACCGCAGACAGCTGTATATGATACTTAATAACCGGGATGTGGAGCTCAACCTCCGCTTTCATGTTAGAGTAGATGATTATGACTACGTGATTTTTGCGACCTCATCGGTTATGAAGTGTTTTGGTTGCGGAGAGGAGGGACACACCGCGAGAGCCTGTCCGAGGCGCGGGGAGCCGGCTCCGCCTGGGCCAGGGGAGACGGCTGGCGCTGCTGCGGGGACACCCTCTATCGTGCCGGTTGTAGCGGAGCGGCGGGCGGCTGCTGTTGGGGGGGGGGAGAGCCTCGCCGCCGTGGGCGGCTGCTCCGCAGCCGCTGTGGCGGTGGACCCCCTCGCCCCGGGAGCAGCCGCTGCTGCTGTCGCTGCGGATGAGGTGGCAGCGCCTGGGCGGCCGATGGCTGTGCCTGGGCGGCCGGTGGCCGCTCCGCGAGCCGCGCCGCGCCGTGCCACTGTCGTGTCCGACCTTGTGCACGAGATAGGTGGTGAGATTTCACAGGGTGGGTGTAATAGTAAAGGTGTAGAAGAAAGTGAGCACGTTTGTTTGGGTGAGGCAGGAGAAAACGAGGTGGAGGGTAATAAAGGTAAAGAAACATGTGAAAATGATGGGGAGCAGGTCAATAAAACAGACAAAAACAGAGAACAGACAGAACCAGAAAATAACAGTGAAATTAATGTAAATCATATAGTGGAAAAAAGGACTTGGGGTGAACAGGTTGAGGAAGCAGAGATGGAGGAGGAAGCAGCAGTAGCAGGAACAAATAAACAAAAACCTGCTACAAAAAGAAGAAGAAGGGCAAAAAAAGAAACTGAGGCAAAAAATATAAAAACTGGGGATGAAGGGCAGACAGGAAGAAGGCTGGGGCAGACTGAGGACAGTACCAGTGAGGAAGAGTCTGCCTCAGACAGCAGCGAGGGTTTTAGTGTGGTTTTAAGTAACAGTCAGAAAAAAAAGATGTACACGGCTGAAAGTTTGAAAGTGTTCCTCCAGCAAACTAAAAACCAGCATGGTGTAAAAGTGGAGGAACACTTTCCTGATATAGCCGTTTTTAATACCTCAGCCAGACTCCATATGAGCCAGAGAGAGGAGTCTGGCCTCACTGACCAGGAGGTTTTTAGATTAAAAAAACTTGTGTTAAAGGTAAAAAAGCAAATGAACATTGATGATGTGTGTCTTAACTAATTTATTTGTTTTTATTTTAGCTTTTAACACATATTTTATTATGGATAGATGTAAAATAGGTGTTTTAAATGTGAATGGAGCCAGAGTTTTTAAAAAAAGAACACAAATCTATGAAACCGCCAGAATGAAGAATGTTGATGTACTGTTTTTACAAGAAACGCACAGCGACTGTCTTAATGAGACAGACTGGAGGAGAGAGTGGGAAGGGGAAGTCATTTTAAGCCACAACACTTCTCTTAGTGGAGGAGTGGGCTTCCTCTTCTCCAAGTCTTTTACTCCAGTCTCACTGGAGGTCGAGCATTTTATCGAGGGGAGGTTGCTTTTAGTGAAAGCACGGTTTGACCTTTTTAATGCTGTTTTTATAAACGTGTATGCTCCAACAATCGGTGCAGAGAGGAAGCTGTTTTTACAAAAAGTTAATGATGTTTTAAATGGCTGTGCCTCGGAGGATTTTTTATTCTTGGGGGGAGATTTTAACTGCACAGAAAATGCACTTTTAGATCGTAACCACGCAGAGCCGCATCCAGCATCCCAGAACGCTCTGAGGCAGCTGGTCCACTCTCATGGCCTGGTGGATGTGTGGAGGAGGATGCATGCAGACACTAGACAGTACACATGGTCCCACCTGAGAGAGAACAGGATCTCCTCAGCCAGGTTAGA
>CALSCE010010666.1:3888947-3901624 GCA_943593645.1 Bovichtus variegatus
TGTGTGTGTGTGTGTGTGTGTGTGTGTGTGTGTGTGTGTGTGTGTGTACATACTCAGTGATGTTCTGCCAATCAAATTTTGAAGAGAGGATGGAGGGACAGAGAGAGGGAAAACGAGAGCTAATTTGCTCCCACTTTATGTCAATTTCTTGAGTTGTCTGCCAGTGTCAAGCCACTTGTGTCCATTGATGATGTGAGCAACTCCTGACACGACACAGTTAAAATACTCTATGGAAGGTGACAGCCCCAAAGTGGCACCTGGAGAGAACAAACTAGATATCTATTTAAAAAGAAAATGCTGAAGGATTCATGATGTGCAGCCCGGTACCGAACCATATTGTGCGTGTTATCATTGCAGAGTATGCAATAACTGCAACGTCCCTGGTTCCATTCTGGTTGGAGACCTTTGTTGCATAGAGTTTGTTGTATTTGTTGTTAAAAAACATTCTAAAAAAAAAAGCTGACATCTCAGCATTCTTCCACCTGAGAAATGTTTCCAAAGGAAGGTGGTTTGTTGACAAAGCAGGATGCCGAGAAATGTATTCGTGCTTTCATTGGACTATTCTAAAGCCCTCTTCCATGGCCTGCCAAAAAAGATGAAATATTCAGCTTGTTCAGGAGTCTGCCACCAGAATTTTACAAAGAAGAAAGAGGAAAAGAGTGCAAATTACTCTATTTCTTTCAGAATCGATTTTCATTCATTAAAGCATAATGTATCAAAGGTGCTATACAAATAAAGCTATTATTATTATTATTTTGCTAAATGTTTTCTGCTGCCAGAAATATTGCGGAAAGCAACTGAAGTATAAAGTACTATGCTTGCGTACTATGTTGCGGTACTTACCTCTGGAGCGTTTCTATTTTACGCTACTTTATACTTCCACTCTACTACATTTAATAGGGAAAATATACATCTTGTTTGTTCAATATGTACGGAACTCCAAGTGTAAAAACAACTTATGGTTCAACAAGGGGTTATGTGCGAGACTAGAAATAGTCCTGCTGTCGCTCTATTTTTAAGAATGAGAGAAAAACACAGTAACTATCATACTAACCAGTGGTGACTCGTCAGATTTGTTTGGGTTATGCAGCACCGAGTAACTAACATTAGAAATATTTTAGTGGACAGCACATCATCTTAGGAGTCATTCATTATGACACCAGTTGTTTTTGCTGACAATGCAATGTGTCAACTAATTTCAGTGGGAAAACAACAAAACGGAAGAAAAGATACAACAGTCCTTGACCAGTTGTTTTTTTTTGCTTTTGTTTTTTTTAAAGCAGGGAAATTGGGGTGTGATTGACACTTTCAGAAGCTTTGTCAGCAGTTTATTTTCGCTACAGATTGTTTGAGCCGCTGATCTGTTTTGTTCTGCATGATTATGTGCGTATGCTTGTCTGCACATATGGCAAATGTATGGCATTTTGTGACTGCGTGAGTGCGTGCATCCCTGCCTCCATATGTGTATGTTTGCTCCAACATTTTTAAAAAGAGCTCAACGTGCTATTAGGCATGCAGTGAACTCACTTACTCTTTGCTTAAGCATGAAAAATGAATGGGTTTTTTGACAGTTATATTCAGATGAGGATGGTTTGCATATGTGTGTGCACATGCTGTGTGTGTGTATGAGTGCACGCTACATACGCATCAATGCCTCAGTATGTGTGTATCTACTTGTGCATGCAGAGCTGTGCATGTGTGTACACAGCAGACTGTTTGTCAGCATCACAAATGACTTTCCTATTAATTAGGAATGATGCCTAAACCAATGGAGACAGCCGCGAGAAAAAGTCAGGAGCCAAAAGTTCAAAAAGGTAATACTGCAATTAAAATATTCATTAAGAGTACCCTGTTTACTCAGTCATCTGTGACAAATGACTTGCTGCCGCTGGTCGGACTTCAATTTGTTCCAACACACACACACTCCCCGCGTCCCCATGACTCAGAACAAAGGCAAATCAGTCTTTTATGACAGAGCGATCGGTCAAAAAGGAGATATGCGACTGAAATCAGCAAGGCTCCAATATGCATCTAAAGTGCATGTGTCAGATTGTAAGTGACCTGAATTGGGTAAATAAATGACTTGATACAGTTGTCAGAGCTTCACACATCCTCTGTGTTATATTAGGTACTTTGTAACTGTCATTTGTTGGGGCAAAGTCAGTTTGTCTGCTCTCCAGTGCACTCGCCGCACAAAGGATGCCTTCTCTGTCTCTCTTTGCCTTTCACAAAGTCGGAGACCTTGGAAATGAGGTTCTAAGGAGCGAATGGGCTGAGAAAGAAAATGTCTTTATTTGATTTTGATCAGTTTTCTTTGAACTATAGACTGTATACTACAGAAATGTATGACATTTTGTTTTATCCCTGCGAACGTCTCTTTGTTATTATCAGTAGATTAACATGTGCATTTGTGACATTAATTTTCTCATTATCCATTTCATTCTATTAACTAATGTTCTTGTTCACTTTCGTTTTTTTTTGTTAATTTCATTCATTGTCTTTCATTATCACAACATTGCTTCAGACAAACATTTCTATTGTCATGCCAATAAAGCTGCAGCTTTTGAATTGATTTGAAAATAAAGTGTCTACATGAGGCAGTTTCAAACAATGCTCCTCAAAAACGACATTTATATCCCGATAAAATAAAACGAGGTTCATCACATACATTCGGTAAGGCAGAGACAACATATACATCCATCTACTGCTGATTTGTGGCATCTGTCAACTAAGCCCTCTGCTGGGAAATCTGCACGTATACTGATGCGAGATCATTTGGTAACCACGGTAACGTATTCACATTTTCTTGTGATTTCACAGTGATGAATATGAATGAATACATAAGGAAGAGATGCTTGTTGTGCTGCTGTCCTTTACTTTACTTTCTCATTCAAAAGTGACTTTTCCTGAACCCTTGGGGACTCTAGAGAAGATGAATAGACACAACACAAGGTGACAATGAAAGTGACGTGCATAAAAACATATACATAATAAAATCTAACATTTCTACGACAGTTGGGAAATCGCCCCTAGTCCGATTAGTGCACGCCGAGTAAATACTCCCACTAATAATTCTACCACTAGATGTAAGGCATTCAACATCTTTAAAACTAATATAATTCATTTGATTTTCAGTATCCCTGCTGTAAATAATCTCGGAACCCCGTTGGCTATTGGTCTGACAACGATTTAGCATCTGGGGGGCACAGGCCAATACTTCTGGGGTTCTGATGTAGCCAGCGGATATCCGGACCAACACTTCCTATTGCGTGTGCTTGTCAATTGTTTGCAGTCCGATTAGCAACTTGAGACCTGAGAATGCAGTTGGACGTCAAAGAGCGGGATTGTTTCGCAAGCTAATATAAAGCTATAAAGCGAACTCATGGTCAGACGACAGAGGAAGGGTTCCCAGATTAGATTACGCTCAATGCGTTCCGCTTTTGCTCTCCACGCGGACTTTTAACCTGCCTACAACCATAGCCCGCTCAAACACGATTGGTCAATACTACTCGAAGGGCAAACAGGAAACCAGAACGCTTCCGATACCAAAATCTTGTCCTGTTGCCTACTGATCCTGCTTCTGACTACAGATAACTCCAAACCAAACAAGCAGGTAACCATCAAAAGCACTTATTTTATTCATTCCAATCATCATCAATCATTAGTTTTTGCAGCATAATGAACCAAGGACAAACTTTTCTGGCGAGTATCAGCAAGGTTGACATCGTCACTTTCCCTTTAGCTGAAAGCTCAAATGTTTTCTCAGCTCAGACTTCCACCCGAGCTGCACTGAGTTGCACAACTCATCCATCTTGAAAGTCCAGCATACAAAAGGTAAATTTCCCATTAAAATATTAATTAAGTTTAACCCATCTACTCAGTCATATGTGACAAATTGCTTGGTTAGCGCTGGGCTTCAACTTATTCTTCTGCAGTTCCCTGACTCATCATGTGTTACAATGTGCAAAGCAAACTCAGTCCCATTTCTCATTTGATTTTCTATCTGTGTCATGGTAAAAAAAAAAAAAAAAAAAAAATCATCTCTGCGATTATATCTTTAAATACACATGGAGAAAATGACTTTGGGAACTGCAGCTTCATGAACCGTCTTTGATTCGTTCAAGCACTTGATCTGCAGTAATAAACTGCCGCTTGGATTCTGTAGTGTGTGTTCTGATGCTACTTTCTAAATGGAGATGGATCAGGTTAGATGAAAGTAACATTTAATACATAAACTATGAGCCACATCATAATGTAATTGAAATGACCAGTACATTCAGTATTACGTTCCATATAGGCCATGGTCAAATCATACACCCCAGCTCGCTCACTTCGCTTGGCATCGGCCAATCGGCTCGCTGCTCCCTCTGTTTGCTATCCTGGCCCCTAAATGGTGGAACGAGCTCCCCATTGACGTCAGGTCAGCAGGAAGTCTTCACACCTTCCGTCGCAGACTGAAAACACACCTGTTTCGACTGCACCTCGGCCAATAATAAAATAAATAAATTAAAAGTTGTACTTTGCACTTGGTTGGCTTATTTGAAGCTATTGGTTGAATTTTTATTCTATTGGTTGTCTTTGTTGCTCTTACTTTGTTTTTTCTTATTTGAAGCTATTGTTCTACACTTGTTCTACACTACACTACACATGATTTCACCTATTTGAAGCTGATGTTCTTGCAAGATTCTCGCTGTTTAGAGTCGTATCCTCATAATTGTTTGCACTTATTGTAAGTCGCTTTGGACAAAAGCCTCTGCTAAATGAACTGTAATGTAATGTGATGTAAAGTTAAAATGCTTAAGATTTCAGTCTTGGTTGATTTGGTGGCATCTGTGGTAACAGCAAGTGGAGTTTATTACTACAGGCGCCAGAATTCTGGGGCAAACGGCGATCACTCTTTGAGCAGCTATTTTGTCGGAAACCCAACGGGAGAGCAGCTGGTGTCTCTGATCACAGTGCAGCCGAACACGTGGACTTTTCCAAGTCAGTCAATAATTGGCCTTTTCTCGTCATGTCATCAGCCATAACAAATTGATTTCACACTGCACATGACACGAGCGGTTTTCCACACAACAGCAGCATGCAGTGAAGTCGGGTGCCTCGCCGCGGTGTTGGAGGTGTGCAGCCGGTGTCACCTGCAGCTCCTCATCTAACAGCTCACCACGGCTGCTCCTGACTGTGCCATTACTCCCTGAAAAGTGAAAACTGCTCGGCTGTCAAAGAATGCCAGATACGACAGCTGTCTTGTTCTGCTGACACATTTCTGATGAACGTTATGGGCACTGACATCGGAGACATGTATTGCATTTCCTGTGACTGCTTCACAATAAAAGCCAGGCCGTGTTCCAGCAGGTGAATGCTTTAAGTGTGATCTGGCAGCAGTAGGAAATGTTGGATTTGTATTAGCAGTAATTTAATAATGCTCTGATACAGCTAACATATATATATATATATATATATATATAGATACACACAAATACATATATTACATATATAGATCCATATATAGTATATATATATATATATATATATATTTAAGTACATACTCGCGTACAAACTTCACTTACCTATGCAACATAGGTAAAGTAGTTCACTTGCTTACCTAACTTACGTAACAAACACTTAGTTCAACCCAAACCATGATCTTTTCCTAAACCGTACCAAGTAACATACCGAATTTACGTCACGCATGTAACGTAACAGCACGTCAACCCCGCGTTGCCCTGCACGCTGCGAAGTTCAGCTAAAGGTGCGTTATAAAGTCACGCCCAAGTTGTGACGAGTTGGAAGTGAGAACGTGTCGATATATAGATGTTGTGAGAGATTATGACTTTAAATATGCTTTTCTAATAGGTGTAACCAAAATGCGTGGTTTTAGCAAATGACTTAGATAACGTATAAGGAGCGTACATTTATATTATTAATATTAATGGGAATTGCTAAACCAGTCAGGGAACCTTTTTACACCCTTTTTTCTTTTTTTTGAAAAACAATATTTTTGAAGGAAGCCACAGTTAACATTTCTATAGTTGCATGGCGGTGAAAAATCTCCACAAGCAGTTCAGCAACGTACAACAATTGCGCAACATTTTCACTCACTCAAATAAGATGAAAGGGAGAGACAACTGTAAAGCATAAAAGGCAGACGACAGGAGAGATCTTCATTAGGATTCTGTTTTGTTTTTTTTTCTCTCTGAAGAGTCTTTTTTCTTTTGACATCATCATTTTTATTTAATTCTTTGGAAGTACTGTTGTTCCTTCGACGTTGCACAGTAGCTGTAGATTAATAACGACCCGTCAAAGATGAAATCCTTTTTTAAAAACAAAAAAAAAAAAAGTACAAACTGGAAACATCCAGAAAGAGTGCGAGTAATTAAGTGCAAGGTGTTTGTACGTGTGTGCTGTTGCTATGTATTCACTATGTGCATGTACTTTTTCATTTATTGAACATGCATGTGTGCATGGGAGATTTTAAACGCCTAAACGTATCTGTATGCGTGGGAAACAAATGTCACACTGAAACACAACAACGGAAGTCAAACTAATTGCGTATTTAACATGTGTTTTAAAATGTCGTTCACTTTATTTCTGCGTTGATTAGTTTTCATTTAGCCATTTAACAACCTTCCATATATGTGCGACGTGTGTGCTTATGGGCTATTGCTTTTTGAACGTTACAATGCAGGAAATGTGAGGTGGAATAAATCAGCTCTGCTTAGTGTTAAGGTGTGTGTGTGTGTGTGTGTGTGTGTGTGTGTGTGTGTGTGTGCTTGCTTACAGGGCCTAAATGAGATGAAGGTAAGCTCTAATTAGGCACTGGAGGGAGGATGGATTGAAAAAGACTAAGAAAAATGTATTTTAGGCTGAAGCGAAACAGCAGCAGAAAAAAGGGAAAATTGTCTTTGACAAGTGATAAGTATTTCTGATTCATAGAAGCATAATAAGGATCTCACTTTTCCGCTCGTGAAATATTCAGTTTGAATGCAACCTTAAAATAATAAACAAGACAAAAAAGCATATATCTGTGTGGGTGTGTGTGTGTGTGTGTGTGTGTGTGTGTGTGTGTGTGTGTGTGTGTGTGTGTGTGTGTGTGTGAAAAACAGGTTTGCTAGTAAAGTGAGACGTCTTGACAATTACTAACGATATTTGGAAGGAAGAGGGGAAAAAGAGGGAGCCAAGACAATTAAAATGATTCCTGACTGCTGCTGTCAAAAAGTGGGTGTTTTTTTTTTTTAACAGCACATACTTTCACATCTGCAATGGGCATGACGGAAACTGGCTACATGACTGATGCCCACTTGAGCCGGGTATAAATGAGACATGGTCGGATAAAGTTCAGTGATGAAAACATTTGTAGGCCTCATTTTACGAGAAAAAGAGAAAATCCAAAGTATCCAGGAGGAGGTGATCATTGCACTTTTTCTTTTTCTTTTTAATAGGCAAGGAAATACTACATCTTTCCTTGCACAAAGTATACCCTCACACACATCACTGTTTAGGGCAGATATGCAAAAACTACAAGCCTGACATTTCAGCACCAACATTTAGAAAAGGTGAGACAAAGAGGAGTACCGGGCAACGTTAAGGCTCTCAACAAAAGCTGACCGTGTCGCCCCATAGGCTCCATGTAAATGCGTGTATACCGTGATCCCTGGGAGAAATCTTTTCCACCCGTCAGCTCTGGCAAAACCATTGACGTCTCAATTATGGACGGGCGTGAAAGGAAATATGAGTAAAACACTATTTTACGTCTCATGTGGATAACGTATTAGTTATAAGTCATATTATGTTTTCTTTTTTCTCCGACCAACTTGTTAAAAGGAGTTGCAAGTAGTACCAAGGCAACAAACTACCCAAGTCTCACGCTGAAACAGTCCTTGATGTTTCCAGTTACATTCCAAAATTCTACAACAAAGCAGGAATGTCTCCATTGTCAGGGACGTTTCATGAGAACATAACTGTTGCTGGGAGCGAACCGAAGGCCTTCAAGATACGGAACATTTTATGAAATGCCTTAAAATGTCTGGAATTGTAGAAGAAGAGGCATCCATTTTGTGTCCGGGTCTGCAAAGGTCTGTATGTATGTACCTCAGCCCCGTTGTCGCTCGGGCCCCTCGTTGCCTGTCCAGGCAGGTCGCAATTTCAACCATTCAACCATCAACATCGGTGTCGGCCATTATTTGCCATGTTGACCACCATCGCACTGTCTGCAAATAAGATGTCAGTGGCCGATCCGTTGTATTGTAACAATATTGTACTGGCTAAATGTTGTTGTACTTACTTACTGGCATGCCCAGCTGCTGATTCAGAGAATAAGCCACTGGATGGACACTCTGGAATGACCTGAGAGCAAAAAGGTGTGACAGTAAAACACTCGGAGAAAGATCAGCGACATGCAGTTTGTGAGACTTACACGTCCAGAAATGCAACAGCAGTCGGATATTGGAGAAATAATCACTATGTGTTCCATACAGCAGCACAGTGACAGGAGAGTGCGTGGCTGTTCGGCTCTGCGTCTCACATCTTGGATGATAAATGAAATAGGCTAAGCTGCAACAAAGCAGAAATGCTCGCAGTAGGTATAGGTTGTTTAATCTCAGGCCAAACAGGCCTGAAGAAAATTATTTTGAAGAAATTATTTTAAAAAATCTTTTTGTGTTAGAAGGCTATATTGACATACTTTTGTATGGTTGATTTTGTTCTAATTCAAAAGATAGTGTAATGAAGGGTGAAATGACTTTAAAACACTTCAGTTAGTTTGATATAATCAGTGCATTAAAGGTGTACGCTGCAGTCTGGTGAGGGGATTTATTTTGCAAAAGTAATCACATTGTTTTTCCCTTTTTAGGAGGTATTAAAAAGGTCTTAAAAGTTATTACATTTGTAAATACAAATGAATTATATCATCTTTATGTCAATGTTGAGTTTACAGCTTGTTTCTACTGCCCCCCAGTGGCCAACAATATAAATTAATTCAGGTTTAAAAGATCAATTCTGGTTATGTAAGTATAGCTGGTGTTTAAAGGCTGTGAATGATGGTTACGTATTAAAAAATTCAACCTTAACCTCAACATAGAATATGGGGCCCTCGATCAACATATTCACATTCTAAAGGGGAGTGGAAAACAAAATGCATCAGTGTTAGTTTTACAATATATGTTTGTACGCTATGTCAGACAGAGGATGCAGTGCTAGTGGTGCTTATAATTTCTCTACGAGAGATTAATAGTCTCGATCACTCAGCTAATTAATTGTGATAGCAAACAGTAAATAGCAGGATATTGAAAAATGAGAATGTGATTGCTGGCAATTAATTAAAGTCATTTTAAGTTTGGAACTCAACCCCTTTCTGCTGCTCGATATCGGGAGGCCTCAGTATTTTATTAATTGAGGGTGACTGTACACTCAGTTTATTTGGTCATTAATTATAATAAGATACACACTTATTATATTGTACTGTGTGCAGCACTGACAGGGTAGTCACATACCATTTTACTGTATTTGTATCCTTTTATACATTCAGAAAGTACAGCCATCTACAAGCCATCGGGGTGGGGGGGGGGGTGTGAGTGTGTGTGTCGCTCAGTAATTATGCGGTATGGGAAGTCTTGAATGCTTTCCCAGCGCAACAGAGTGTAAAACCGGTGATATACAAGATTGCCATATGCCCATGTGTACAACTTCTGGCTTCCACTTCCCTCCAACACACCAGTGTTCTGCATGCAGCCACGCTACACCAACCAAGTGTGAACCTTTGTTTTTGGTCATTTTTCTATTTTTTCCCCATTTCCCCCCCCCTTGCTCGTACCACAACCATTTTCAAACTCGTCCTTCAATTTGATGTCTACTACACACCTGTTAAGTTTCGTAATTGCATCTTGCACGGTTGTGACGCTATCGTGGCAAAGCGTACCCATTCATGGAAACCCATTTTTTTTTAGCTTCACACAAACTCTCTCTCTCTCTCTCTCACTCTCACTCTCACTCTCACTCTCACTCTCACTCTCTCTCTCTCTCTCTCTCTCTCTCTCTCTCTCTCTGTGTTTTAATGCATTCATAAATACAGATCCCCCCATGGTTATAGGTAGAAGGGCCATGATTGGCCTGCCAAACTAAAATGCTGGGTAAAAGCATATGATTAAAATCATTTATGTTTAAGCATACAATAATTACGTTTAAAACTGACAAGCTGAGGAGGTTGGAGTAATATATTTAAAAAAATGCAATTGCCTTTCCTTGCCTTGCCAGAGGCTTTATGCCAGAGTCAACCTAGTCATCCCTTATCTGCATAGTATATCATGACAATATGCCTCTTATATTATAAGTTGTTATGTTTGCTAAGTAATGATTTCACCCTAACCAACAGTTACTAACTTCCTGTATCTGGCTGCTATAATGTTGACGTTGAGGCTGCAGCCAACATTTCTGAGCAGCTTTACATGGAAGAGTAAACAGTGAATACTGAGCATATACAATTGCTAAATGACAATAGCAAATAAAAGACAAATCCTTCATTGCTCACATCCATGTTGGCTTGTCAGCAGTCCTCTTCTTCAATAGCTGTGTGGGCGCACAGCTATGCTTCTTGATGCGTTACAGTGGAATAGTGTAAAACTGATGGCAGGACTATGTATTGCGTCATCTGCACTCATTTACAAACATTGGCATTAAATGTTTCCATTTTTTCTGGGACAGGGTTTATTAGAAGAAGGAGCTGGAGTCATTCTATCCAAGATCGCAAATGGTCCACATCCATGGAGAACTTAATAAAATCCCCCAAACCCCTTTCCCCTTACAACTTACATGCGGTGTATCATTACTTCATTACAAACATATGTCAAATACCATTTTAAAAACATTTTACAGCTAAGCAAGGTGAGCACACTCTCTAGGAGGGGCCCCATACTGCACAGCACTGCAGTTATCTGAAGAAATCACAGCATTTCTTTTTTCATCACCGCACTTTTATATTTTCTTTCTGATCAAAGCTGTGGTTATAGTTCCACAGACTTCCTCATACAGCCACACAAGTCACATCTGACATTTCTTTTATTGCCATGGAAAGTTTAAATAACCCAGGGAAAGGCAGAGATAAAGAAAGGTTATATACCTCGGTACCTATGGAGAGACTCCAAACCCCGATGGTGAACACTTCTGATACTCCTCTATATCTTTTTGCCCACCTTCCTTTTATCTGAAAACACTGAACCACCTGATGCTTTCATGTGATGTGAGAGAATGGCAATTAGTGTGTGTGTGAGGGTGTGTGTGTGTGTGTGTGTGTGTGTGAGTGAGACTATCCATTAAGATGTCACCTGCTGCATGGTATGTTAATTGACATGAATGGCATGACATCTGGAGATATATAGGGGTGTATGATCTCTATTACTATTATCATTCACTTGTTCTACCTCGGCCATATTCTCTACACCAGTGCAGGCGAGAGAGACAAAGAGGAAGAGAAGAGCAATGGGTTGGATGGAGAAAAATGAAGAAGGCAGGAATAATTAAGGAAGGTAGAAAAAGAAGAACACGAGGGAGCCGAATGGTTTGGACCGACTACGATATTTAAATTCCGTTCTTGTCATTTGATTCTACGAGGCTATGCTGCATGTGAAAAACAAAAGGGGGATAAAAAATGAAGCAATTGCAACATAGCACCATCTCCTGCAATGTCAAGACCGTTCAATTTCCGTGGTTTCTCCTTTTTTTCCGTAGCAATGTATTACAGCTCAAAAAACTAACTGAAACAAATTTACGTTTGTTTTTATTAGTATTTGAAACCTGCAATATCGCTTCAGTTTAGTTTTTTTTGCTTATTTTCATTTTTGTTTCAGTTTACGATAATATCCCTGGTGAATAGTGTAATGAGGTATTGATTCATATGATGGCAAACTGACTATTTTTAAGAATTTATTTTAAGTTGGGCGGTGGCTCTTCAGTTAGAGCAAAGCATTGCCTCGGTTTTAAATGTGTGTGTGTGCTTGTGTGTGTGCGTGCGTGCATGCAAAATGCCTGTTTTACAGCAGACTCATCATAGTAGGAAAAGCGCAGGTGTTATGGAATTTCATTTCATTAGTGAATATGATAAATTAATATGCAGCCATTTCTAATTACAAACATAAACTGTGTAAAGTGCTGTGTTGAGATTAACAAGTGTGTAGTATACTGGTTAGATGGTCGTTAGTGGCTAGCATGTTGTTAGCTGATGGTGTTAGCTTGTGACATTGTAGACAGGAGTGCTTTTTTTGCTAGCTAAGGTGAGGGACCTGAAAATAATCCTTTTGGTTTGTTGCTTGGTGGATTGAGCAACATGCTAGTGAGCAAGCAGGTAAAGATGGTGGTTAAAGAGGTTCTGGAACACACCTTTAAACCTTCCTGGTGTCACAGGCCCAGCGATACCCTCTGCAGGACCTAATGGTACATCTTCTTACATGAACATTGGGCTTCCACAGAAGTGGTTTTAATATTAATGTGAACTACAATGCAGAGATGTGTGTTTTTTTTTTTTTTTACCACGGTAAAACAAGCTGTGCAGTGGTCCTACACCGAGTCATCATCTTTAGTGATGTGATGTTCAAACAAATTGTAGCTGAACTGATGAGCAGATGCACATCTTCACACGTGAAGGATAGATAGATAGATAGATAGATAGATAGATAGATAGATAGATAGAT
>CALSCE010010666.1:3906403-3941136 GCA_943593645.1 Bovichtus variegatus
AGAGAGAGAGAGAGAGAGAGAGAGAGAGAGAGAGAGAGAGAGAGAGAGACCACCTGAAATTCTAATGTGACACAACAAAGAGGTCTTGTCTATTATTTGTACTCAGAGGCCTAATGACAAGGGAAAACATGGCACACCATATTGAACAGAGTACTTTTTTTTTTTTTATTTGTGTTTGGTGCATTTTTGCAGCAATTGTCAGTAATGTAGTGTGTGTGTGTGTATGTGTGTGTGTGTGTGTGCCTGTGTGTGTGTGTGGGTGGTAAATTACCTTCTAATGATACAGTTGACAGAGAAAATTTCTGCGGTAAGGTCAGCAAACAGGTGATTTGTGTCATTTGAAGGCATTTGTGGGTCTGTATGATAGATTTTTGGCCTGTTATGGTGAGGGGGGTGTTCCTGGTGATCACTACTGACTTGATTTCTTCCTTATAAAGTCTTGTTAATGTTATATATTGTTGCAGCACTATCATTCTGTTTTTTTTCTACAACAGAATGATTGGAAAACACACTCCTTTCATCACAAATAAGCCACAAACTTGGCTTTTTCAACAAACTCATTGTGCGCCTTCTGGAATTATAAGAAAATGGAATTGGACAAAAATTATCTGCCACTTTTGGTAGGCTTTACCAGGGAGGGTATGACACGCAATATTGCAGTTATATGGTATGACCTGTAACCAGTATGTCTTTGTATGTTAAAAGTGTGTACATACATAGCCAGGATACTATGCTGAGATGTCAAATCTGCCCTCAGATCATCATGAGGTCGATGATCCTTTCGTGAGGGATACTTTTCTGTACAGCTCTCAGGAAGCAATCCATTTGGAAGTGTCCCTGTTGATCAAGCAACCAAGACGAGAGTCAACAAGTATCCCTGGGGGGCAGATCAAGATTCAGCCTGAAATCTGGTGCTCTGACACAGTAAGGCACATCTTTGGAGTTAAATAATATTAAGCCAAATGAGGGACATAGTCCAGGTGAACAATGAAGGCATTTGTCATGCAGATCTTCACAAAGCAAGATTACACAAAGGTGAATAACAATTTCTGCTGTAACAAGTGGTGTCAATAGTTGGACAAATCCATTTGTTGGGAGCAACAAGCTTGTGAGTTTATCCACTGTGAAAGTAGCCCCTTGTGATATCGCATCAGATGTGTTGAAGGCACATGAAATGGGAGAGCAAGTCCAATGCATATTCATATCCAAAACAAAATTCCAATTCCTTAAAATAAATAAACTGAAGACCTTTAGCATTATGTATGAATAGAAACAGGTAAAGACATTAGGACAGACCATCATTCTGAAAGCTGACAGATACGTGTTTGGTTTCTTCATTGTCACAGGCAATACATCTCAACATGAATGAGATCCTTTCTCATCCTTTTGGGCCATTAATATGGGCTTTAGCAACCCCAGTTGGCCTCCTCAGAAAAACAAACCATGCAGCTCTTTCCTTCTGCCTTCAGAAAGATGTCCTCCCCAGCCAAAGAAGTATTAACACATTCTGCAACCATTGTTGATGGCATGCCTTTAGTTCAAATGGTAAGGGGGGATATGGCTTTTTAGGGAAGGCAGCAATATTAGAGGAATCGATGTCATCTTTGACACATACAGAGAGATGTACTTCAAGGGCATGGAACATTCAAGGAGAGGACCAAGGACACCAGCTGCAAAAGCATTTCAGCTACACAGATTGTGAGACAGTGGACTTTCTGAGCCTCATCCACAACAAAAACTCATCTCCTTCCAAGTGTCCGAATGGGGAAACAAAGAATACACGAAAAGTTTGGCATTCCGCAACAATATACACGCCACCCTATTCTTACAATGTAGCAGAAGATCGCACACAAGATTGGTAGACCTAAGGAAAATTTCAACAATGTTTGGACATGCTTTCTGCAAAGCCCTTATTGGGCTTCATGCACATACAGGCTGTGATTCAGTTACTGCGTTTGCAAGAAAAGGAAATACAGCTGCAATTAAGATACTTAGAAACACACCTTTATGGAGTTGGGCAAAGATTGAATGCAGAGGTTTTTGGAAGAATGGAGAAGGCATGTGAAAGACCAATCTTGACCAAAGTTAATGAACTGAGGTACCCCCTTTTCTGCATGAAAAAAGGGAAAATTAGAGAATCATCAGTTACCTCCCTGCTTTGACTGCTTATTACAACATGCCAAACGTGGCAACTACCAGACTGCAAAATGGAGGAGAGCACTGCTGGAGGAGGATGGAAACTTCAAAATGTGCCGGACACAGAGCTGACGAGACTAGTTATTGAGTGGATGGAGGGCCAGCCAGCACCCGATGCAGTTTTGGATTTGCTTTCATGTGCAGACAGTAGGAAATGTGAGACACCTACATATCAAAAGTATTTATCCCTTGGCCCCCCTGACGCTAAAGCTTTCACCTACTGAAAAAAGACCCAAAGCTACTGAACAGACAAGCAGTGTGGTACTCTTGGGAGTCCATGGAGCACACTTTCCTTGGGGCAAATGTTACTGTGAGCGGGTGCGCTCACACAGGGAAATGACAGCGGAAGAATGAAGAGAGGGAGCGTTCTTTCGGAGCGCAAAACAACAGTTTATTAAGGCGGCTCCACTCGTCGCCTTCCCCTGGCGCCGCGTTCTCCCAGCCCTCAGCTACCGCTGACACCGACGCCGTCTCCGTCTCCGTCTCAGTCTCCGTCTCAGTCTCCGTCTCAGTCTCCGTCTCCGTCTCAGTCCCGTCTCTCTCTGACATGAACCCAGCCTACTGCAAGACAGAACCAGGTCATCGGCGTGCTTTTATTGTGCGACTGATTACCTGATTCCGTCCAGCTGCCTGGCCTCCAGCTGAGCCACTCCCATCTCCTCCCCAGCCACCACACCCCACTGCCACAGTTACCCACAACCAGCCAGGGAGCTGGGCTATCAATCCAAAATACAAATCACAGCTTGAGGAGCATAGCTGTCAAACTCTCTCAGGCTGGTCTTGTGAGTAGGGAGATAATGTCTGTGAATGGGCACAAATGTGAGTAGCAATTGTGTTTCCAGGCGTGTCAACTGCAAAGCCCAGGCAAGAAGGAGAGATGAATGAGGAGAGAAACGTCAACATCAATATTCCTAGATGTCCCATTCACCTTGTCTCATTTCACTGTCAATGGAAATGTCCAGTTTAATGTGAATTTATATTATTATAGCTAATGCTAGAAGGCTAATCATAAGAAGGCTACAAAGTTAGTTGCTATGGAAGCAGTTCCAACTGTTGCTACGCAGTTCCAACTGTAGAAAGGGACTATTTAAAAACAATTATTTAAACGAAACAAAAATATTATGTAATGTAAATAGTATATAATATAAAAAACCTTGTGTTGTGTTCTTTTATATGAATTTCTTAGAAAAGATTTAGAGTTTTTGTATTTTGTGTTGCTGCTGCTTAGAACGCTATGTACAATTGCCCTATAACAAAACTCAATGCAACATTCTAAAGATTCTATCAGAAACAAACTGCACAAAGTATATTTATTATAATGTTGTTATTCATGTAATATATCATTTAAAAGCTCTGTTTGTTCTCTTTATGATGAAACTATCAATAGGCACAATCAATCAATGAGATCAATATCAAGTTAGTTATAAGGGAATTAGAAGAGGCATTAAGAATGTGCTCTATTGCAGCGTTAGAGTTCAAAGGTTTAAAATTCTCAGTCATAAAAATGTTACTGGTAGATGGTCTATAGTCCAAGCTTTACAATGATATATGACTTCATGGTATTCTGTGTAGGTTACCCTCCTTTATACTAGCTTTATGTGTAAAATGGCGTAAACACATGTACAAATTGGAATGATAGTTGGATGAAAAATGGAGTGATAGTCCATAGAAAGCTACAATTGATGCAATGCTATCCTGCATTTTCCAACACTAGGGACATAGAAAAAATCCCCAGGAGACATGGTCTCTCCTAATTGGAAATTTAAGTGGATACATCTTTATACATCTATATGTGTGTGTTCCGTGTTTGTCGTGACCTCTACTTCATCTCCACAATCATCTTCATCTAAATTATAACTCTGTTTACATCCTTCACCCAGGCCACGGTCAAATCATACACCCCAGCTCGCTCACTTAGCTCGGCATCTGCCAATCAGCTCGCTGCTCCCTCACTGCGAGCAGGACCCAGAGACCCCTCAAACAAAACCCATCTGTTTGCTATCCTGGCCCCCAAATGGTGGAATGAGCTCCCCATTGACGTCAGGTCAGCAGGAAGTCTTCACACCTTCCATCGCAGACTGAAAACCCACCTGTTTCAACTGCACCTCAGTCAATAAAAATAAATAAATAAGAAATAAAATAAAATTTGTACTTTTGCACTTGGTTGACTTATTTGAAGCTATTGGTTAAATTTTTACTCTATTGGTTGTCTTTGTTGCTCTTACTTTGGTTTGTCTTATTTGAAGCTATTGTTCTACACTTGTATGATTTCACCTATCTGAAGCTGATGTACTTGCAAGATTCTCACTGTTTAGAGTCGTATCCTCATGATTGTTTACACTTATTGTAAGTCGCTTTGGACAAAAGCGTCAGCTAAATGAACTGTAATGTAATGTAATGTAATGTTTATCAATGTACAAACCCTAGTTGTCAGTCTGACCTTGCCATTCCTCCCCAGTAGTCCTCACCTGAACCACTTACTGCCTGCACACCTGTCCCCTATTTTTCCATTAGCTCCACAGTAAATCACACCAAATAGTGGCAGAGCAAAGTTTTTATCTGTGTCCTGAGGAAGTAAGAGGTGCTGGAAATGTTTTGAAAGTAGGGACTAATCACTACATGGTAAACTACTGTAACTGGCGAGGTAACCACTGACACGCCAGCCAGCAGGGAACATGGCACAGTTAGTCAGTCACAGTTAGCTGGTTTGCCAACAATTGCAAGGCCCATAGCCTAATCAGTAAGAGGACAATCTGAAAACCATGCCCCTCTTATGGAGCAGCTCTTCCCATGCTTGTGAAGAGCAAATCAACACAGGGTAAACAAGTGTTTCCCGAGCAGTGTGACATGTGGTGCAATGCTCACGTTTCAGTTAGAACCCGTGTGTATCTCAGTCTACACAAAGCAATCTTTCTCAAGCAATCCAATTAATTATGTTGTGTCTTGGCAAGAGGAATCAATGCTTCAAAAGGAACCGCTTGCAATTCAAACAATGATTTATTTAACCAAAGTCTTGTCTGCAGGCTATAACCCTTGTAATAGAGTTGAGTACAATTGCAGCACGGAGTAGCAGATCATCAGCTTGCAGAGGTGGTTTCAGTGCTGTTTCTAAAGACGAGTAAGTTATGAGTATTACGAGTATGAAGTGTTAACCTGATGAGGTACAATTGATGCAATATGTACACTATATCCAAGGCAATTTATTGGTTTACAATAGAGTTGCCATCTGAGTTGAATCATCCATCGGTGACCCCTCAGTCGACTTGAAAGTCAAGTCGTCAGTTTCTTTTGTGGGTCAGCGTGCGACAGTGTTTTCCACAGGTGGTTGTAGGCTATAGATATGAATGTTGATGACATGTCACACCCACAAAGCATGGTAAATGAGAAAGTCCACAGGGCCGCAAAGTGTGCTGTGACGCTCACGTCTAGAGCGGCAAGACTCTGTTACCCCAGGCCTTTCCAAGCAGACAGAGCTGGTTGCGGGCCACCGCCACAGAAGAAATGCGCCCTGGGAGGGCCAGCCAGCACCACGGAGAGGTCCCACGAGGGAAGTCCCTGACCCGTGGGGATGAAAAATAAAGGAACGAATTGTCGAATACAGTTATTAAACAACCAAATCCGATTAGAATAAAACAATTCTGATTCTGGTACAGCCCTAGCCGGCAGCAGGAGTTGAAGCTGCTGATGCTGCCATTTCAGAAATATTTCCCCATTCAAAGACACAACAAAGCAATATTGTTCAACAACAAAGCGCTGCAAGTATATCTGGATTTTGTCAAAGAACAAACGCACACAAGAACGCACATTTTTGTGGCGACTCGCATCACTCAGATCATATCAACAAGAAAGCGCTACTACAACAACAAAGAAATGGATACTGATACTGTACTGAAGCATGGACGCACACACGTACACCAGCCAATGAAGCGTGGTATCGGTCTGACCATGAGTCCCAGGTAATTTAGACTAGGACACACACGAGCACACACACACCTCTAACAGACTACTATTGCCCATAGGGCAGAGTGTTTTGTCTCGCTCTGATGGTCTGACTGTGTGTGCGTGTGTGTGTGTGTGTTGGGTGGGAGTTACTGTAGAGCAGCCAGATGCTGCTGTAGGAATTGACAAGCACATCCCAACCCCTGAGACGCACTGATAGACACAAACACACATATATAAATACAGAAAGACGGTGGGTGAGACTGAGGGAAAAAAGAAGACAAAATAAAGAGAGAGGTAGAAAGAGAGAGAGGTTTGTAAGAGAAAGCTGACAGCTGTCTCATACACACACTGCTCTAACCCATCCCAAAGGAAAGTGCAATTCATACACCATTTCCCAACCATCCCGAAGGGAAAGCATAATTTTCCACGGCATAATAAACAGCAGAGTGGAGGAAAGACGGCAATAACACTTATTGAATAGCAATCCCGGTGCTGCAGGATGAGTTAGGCTGTCTCTCACACTCTCTCTCACACTCTCTCACTCACACACACACACACACACGCACACACACACACACACACACACACACACACACACACACACACACCTGGCTATGCTTGTGAGGTCTTTCTGTTGCCCAGAAATTGATGTAGTTTATATTAACATTTTGAAATGAATAGAAGAAGACACACGTCTTGATTAGTGTGTGATCTCAGTGCAAAAACAACGGCATTCAGCTTTGTGCCACATACTGAGACAAATCAGTGGCTATATCAAAGAGGCACGTCACAGCAGGACTGATTTGAAGCTAAGCTCGTTGAGGGTGCTGATAGGCAATCAAGAGGAGTGAATTGATTGTTGCAAATAGCCAAAGTGCACAAGAAGTGCTATCGACTAATCTGCAGGCTGATTATAGTGATGACAGCATCACAACAACCGTACAGTTGTAATGAAATGATAGTAAAAGTAAAAGTAGACTAAAAGTAGTGTTCGACCTCCAACTGATGATTCTATTCTGTGTGAATGTTGTTCTGTCTTAATGTTGTCCAAATGTTCCCGTTTGACATTGGTTATTGGTGACAGGTTTCAGGCATAGAAGAAGTTGAAGTAGTCGCTGTCGCCATTTTAGTTTTATTATAAGCAGAAGTGACAGGAGAGGGTGGGGCTTATTAAACACATATAAACACTTTAGGAAAATGTTTACTGGGGTAATAAATCAAGTGAGAAGTAGTGGTCATTTTCTCTTAGACTTCTATATAACTGGACTTCTTTTTGCAAGCAGAGGAGTCACCCCGAGAGAGAAGTTTGAGGCTTCAGTTTCAGACCCAGAGGTTGCCACTTATTTTCAGGTCGAGCATGAGGTGATGGGATTTCATCCCACCTTTACGAAGAAAAAAAAGTTTATTTGTCATTTCCTTTGAAAACGGATCATGTTAGTGTTTTCCGATGTATTGCCGTTTTCAGGTCAATACCTTCCAAAACCACTTCGCCACCTCTATGGTTAAGGTTTGGTTAGGTTTAGGCACGAAAATCCTCTACAGCAACTGCTGGACCAGCACCCTAGATGGGGGAAAATATATTTTAAAAGAATCTTCAGGAATACCTATTTTTTAAAGGCACCGGCCTCAATTTGACCCTAATCCAAATCTTATTCTAAATGTAATATGTATTCTCCAGTCATTAATCCTGAATTAGCTTTATGTAGACTCCTTCTCTCAAGGTCTAAAAGAATAAAATATAGAAATACACACACGTACAGTTGTCAATTCTTACAGCAGTATCTGGCTAATCTCCAGTAATTCCCACTCAAAACACACACACACACACACACACACACGCACACACACACACACACACACACACACACACACTCTCTCTCAATCTTTAGTGGCTCTCTACTGCAGGTCTCATTAGGTTTGTGGAAAGTATTACCCTCTTCTCCGTCTCTCTTTTTCAACTCTTCCTCCATCTCCCTCTCTACCTCCATATATGAGACACTTGAGTGATCGTGGGTTTCTCTCGTGGCTTTGCTCCTTTCACCAACTCCCAGCGCTCATAATGAATTCTTAACAACGTTCATGTTCCAAGGCACATGAGTTAAATATAAATGAGGTCATTGTCGAATTTTACTACATACTTGTATTGTTGCAGGTACTCTATTGCACTTTTATTACAATGAAGGCTTATTCGGCTCTCTACTTGAGTGTTCACAAGGCCCTTGCTGACCGCGGCTTGTACTTTATTGAATCTAATGGCTGAATCAAACTGTAATCATTTCATAATCATGTTTGAGTGTGCGTGACACTCTGGATTTTCACTCAGCCTTACCAAGACTCCTGTGCTCGCAACTCTTATTAAACATCCTGTAATGTGGAGACAAAGCAAAAAATTAAATGTATAGCTTTGCACAGCGTCATCCAGTCCAAAAGAGAGTGCCAAGTAATAGAACTGAAATCATTTTTTTTAAGGGTACCAGGTTCTTGACATTTTGGATTCAGTTCTAATTTGGAACTCCTTGATTGAGTTGATTGAGGAAATTGATTTCCTGTAGACTGAAGAATGGATCAATCAACCAATTCTTTAACCTATTGGCAAAACTGCTCGTGACTCCAAGGCCTGTCAGTCTGACTGAGGTCAGCCAAGCTAAACCAAAACAAAAAACAGTGCTATTTGCTCTGTGATTAATCAGCAATGGTGCACCAACAGTGCGATGGTGCACCAGCAGTGCGATGGTGCACCAGCAGTGCGATGGTGCACCAGCAGTGCGATGGTGCACCAGCAGTGCGATGGTGCACCAGCAGTGCGATGGTAAACATCTCCACTGTTGAGTGCAGGCTATCGGGGGAGAACTATCACAGCAGCTTCAAAAGGTAATTGTTGTAAAGCGGTTGTATTTTAGGAAGTAACATTCACCTTTTGCAAATACATAGAGCAATGATCTTATCTTATTAATGCAAGACAGAGTACAACACAGTAATGACAGTAAACGACTGATTTGTTTCAGTGTGTATGTTTGTCGAAAGCAAGGGGCATGAACCTTTAGTGTTTGAGATGGCCGTTCCATCACACGGTAAATATTTTCCCTTATTGTCCATATTAATGTGTTAATTCCTCAGCTACCTAAACATTGAGGTGTGGACACAATTGCCATCAATATCATTCACTTAACACACGTACAAATTGACACTGTGGTGCAAAAGTTCAGTATCTAGTGTTCGCACAGACTCACGCACACAGTGGCCTGGGCTCATACACACATAGCGAATCTTTGACACACAGAACATTTGGCGCACATTGTCACAGAGTCGATGACTATGTGTGTTCAAGAGATAAAGATAGACTCTCACACTAACACTTTAACGTTGGTAATGTCAGGTAGAAATGAAACCGAGCAAACACAGAGGGTTCAAATGATACTGTAGATAAGCAGTCAAACACCAGAGCAAATAGTCAGTCATCAGACTGGATATTAAGACTGGGTATTCAATCCAAATTGGAGAGGATATGTGGACGCGTGTTTGACACAACAGCTGGGTATATTTGAACAATTTCTAACAGACATATCACTTCAAAAACAGTGATGATGCAAGTGCTGTGCATGAATGCGAAACGTGCTCAAGTTTTTGGTGAACAGTGAACTGAGCGCATCCGTTTGAAACTAATGAACGTGAACATGAGCACCCGAGGACTTTCAGCACCCTTGCAAGGACCTTACTTTGCCACTCGCTGATACTGTTCTGCGCACTCGTGTCACGTCTGCGCGACTGTTTATCCGCGCGGGTTTTGAGACGAAATAAACACCATAGCGTCCGATCAGTTTTGTTTTATAAACGAAACAATGAACGTGAACTATGAAAATTAACTAGTTACGTTAAATTGTGTGTGAGCTGAACTTTGAACTTTTTGAAGTGTGAACTTGCATAACACTGATTAGTACGGCCTCGTCGGCACGACTCAACCATTTAGCTGTGCAGCCTGCGTAGATCCGGTCCGTAGCCATGTTGATAAAGATTTCTTTGAACCTAGATAATGAACATTACTTACTACACTTTTTGTGACATGACATCTCTCTTTAATATTTGCTTGTCAGTTCAAAATCGGTGATCTGTCACCAGTACATCAAAACAGAGAGAGACAGATATGAGGAGAGAAAGGCAGAGATGATCCACTTCTTCCACTTGTCTCAGACATCAGAATGAGTCTTCTGAATTATATAAATAAAGCTCAGAGGCTGTTTTGATCCAAAAGGGTTACAAAAATACCTCTTGTAAAGTTCTCCCTGACACGCAGCAACACCTTTGTTGAGGACTCAGTTCATCTCTGTGTTAAAATAGCCGAGCTCTGCTGCGATAACACAGACATTTAATCTGCGCTGTAGAGAGGGCTCTATTGTTAGTTGATGTGTTGCTCTTTGTTATTCATTCAGACACCAACACTGACACAAGCCTTTTTCTGGTGTACGAGAATGAGATAAAAATCAGTTTCTATGACAGAGAGATAGAAAAGGGAAAATCCGGAGAGACAGATAAAAGAAATTGAGAATAAACCAGAGGATTGAGCCAAAGAGCTGACAGCTGGCTGTTGTCCACAGAAGAGCCTTAACCGACCCAAAGGAAACTGCAAAGTTTGCATCTGCACCGTGTGTGCATATGTGTGTACTTTTGTGTTGAATTGTGAGCTTAGTGTCAATCCTCTGTTACATTAGGGATCCTGTTTAACAATGTGACTACAGTCACACACATTTAGTTATACACACTTCCATGGACACTTTTATGGACACACACAGACTGCTGTCAGGATCAGTCCTCTGTCATTTAGTGAAACAAAAGCGATTCAACTTCCTGTTCCTGTCTTCAGATATACTTAGCTACTTGTTGTATTTCTTGTTGTTACAGCCTGGCATGCTACACATTAAGCAGATACACAGAGTTTATTTATCAATTTAAGACAACATTGTTGCTTGGCATCGAGACTTACCCTGTTGTGTTTGGGTGGTGGCAGCATAGTGGTCTAGTAGTCAGGCTTTCAAACAGAAGACCCGAAGCATGTGAGTCACCACTGAGCTCCTGAGCAAGGCACTTAGGCCCGAGTTGCTCCAGGAGACTGTCCCTGTAGTTAGTTCACTGTAAGTCGCTCTGGATAAGAGCATCTACTAAATGCAATGCAATGTCCAGCGAATGTGCCGGCTGAGACTCCCCCCTACTTGCTGCATCACAGAAGTGTGCCAGCATGTGAGCATAGTCAAAATGAGCATAATACTTGTGGTTAGCATGCTGAAGTTAGCATTAAGCTCACAGCACTGGTGTGCAGCCTCACAGAGCTCTTAGTCCTGTAACTACAGTCTCAGTTATTGCTGTGAGAGCAAGGCTCCCATTATGATCCTGAGTACAACATGAAAGGCTGTTGATGACATGAATGCATACCTAGTGGAATCATAACACGTCAAATCTCAAGATAGACTAATTTGCCAAAGCAGCGGCTCTGGAACTAAAAAACTAGTCACCATTGTAATGGTGAAGGTAAATTGTACTGAAGCTCGACATTTTATTCGAAAAACTTTTAGGATTTCACAGCTATGCACACTGAAACTGTCTTTCTTTGACATGACATGTATCGCTACAAGTAGCATAGCTCTAACTAAACACTTACATGACTGCGTCTATCAAGGATCATTGTGTTTCGAAAGATAAATCTCTGCAGGTGGCAAAAAATGTCAACCCAAGATTTTCTTCTCCAACTATGTGTTCAAAAGGTAAAGAAGTCAATTTTTCTATATAAAAAAATGGCATGATATACACAATTCCCATCCATTAACAAAAATCAGTCAACTATAAATCACAGTTTGGACCTTTGTGCACTTCCAATGGCCGATTCTGGCCTGATGACCCACTAAGACCCCTTATGACGGATGTTGTCATTTGCCTCTTCATAAATAGCATAATCAATCTTGTTCATTTCAAAACAGCTATTATGTTGATCGAGAGTTTGAATCATCTATCTTGATTGGCTGGATGTGTGATTAATGTAATGTGATTTTCAGAATGTGAAACAGATTAGTTTTGATCAGTGGTGTAAGTGGTGTCATGGTCCGTCTCATCAGGAGCTTTTGCCGCCGTTGGTCTTAAATATTGCATCTGGTGGCATCTCATAAACTGACCTTTACCCTCTGATCACCCTCTTCCTCCCTGCTTTCTTTTCTTCTCTCTTTCACTTGTTGTTATGTATTACAGTGGCAATCACACAGAATATGAAGAATATAAGAAAATCCTCAGTCTGCCTACTCATTCCACCAGCTCGTCTTGCTTTCCACACACACTGCCACACTGAAAAATACATGAACTTTACATACAGTAACATATTTCTCATGTGTGTCGCATATATTGTGCTGCCTTTTTTTAAGCACTAATTATGTAAGCACATAATAACAAGTGTAAAGAGTTCATGAACGTGCCGAATTGTGCTGTGCTGTTAGCAAGATTAGCTTTTTCTTTTTTTTGCCACTGTGTGTTAAATGAATAAAAAAAATGAATGAATGAAATTAAATTAATTAAAAAAAAATTATCCAGCAAATACATCAGAGCCGAATACCTCTGTGAATGCAAATCATTCATGTTTTCTGAACATTTTATACAAAAAAAAAGACATATTTGTAAACTGTGACTTTTGGGTCTTTTACGAAATTTATAAATGACTAATGTTTTGCTGTAAAATGACAACGTGTGTTCCCCGGGGCAAACTTTGTCATTTTACAGCTAAACAGTACAGTTAAACACACAGTTGAGGCGAGAAATAGACAATGCAGTAACAGAATATTGATTCATATGTGATCAGCACTGCCTCGTTTGACAGTTTGTTCGGAGTTCACAAGCAGCGATTGACAAGAACGCAGAGAGGAGAGCGAGAGGAACATGATTTATTTCACAGATTATCTGTCTCATGCTCTACTGTAAGGATGTAGTGACAGTTTCAGCAAATATGCCAAAACGTTTTCTTTGATTAAAAGATAATGAGTAACTTCAATATATTGTTATTTTAGTTGTATCGATTTTTTTTTCTTGAGGATTTAATGTCTGAGGAAAATGTTGAATATTCCCAACAGCCTCCTCTTTTCCCTCCATCATTATGCCTTGGCATTTCCAGTGTTGTGTTACCCAAATGCTGGCGTGCAAAAGGATTAGCCTCGGTGACTGCTCGACGCCGATGTTCTGTTGCTTAGCAGCGATGTTCTCACGACTCAACCACTTGAACGCCGAGCGCAACTCGTGAACAACTTCCTATGTAGTAGCCACACGCTCACAAGTTCCATTTGAAGACAGCGTTCGAGCCCTCTCTAGCCCCGCCCTCACTCTCTCAGCAGCATGGTTATCAGTCGCCACTTTCTGATCCTTTGTGTACTTTTGTATTTTACTTTGTTTGCTTACAGTGTTTTGCGAGTTGCAGTTTCTTTGACTCCTTTATGTTGCCTTCCTTGAGTCGGGGTTATGACACATGCACAAAGTAGCTTTTGATAACGGATGATGTTTGTGACACTTGCACTACTGGGATTAGAGAAGTAGAAAGTGCCGCAGGAACAAAACCGCCGATGGATTTCGGCATTTTAACGCTTTACTCATGGGTAGGAGCTGAAAATACAAGCTGCCTCATGTCTCACGGGATGAAAGATGTGGGGTTTTTTTAAAGAACACAACATCCTTTTAATGCCCTTTTCACGTGCGGGTGTCACACGGTGCAGTGATTCGTACCACATGGAGGATTAAACGTCAAGTCACATTTCAACCCATAAACACGCTGTGATATATCTACAGTGGCACACACGCAAACACACAAAGCACATGCATGCTCACACCTGCACACAGGTAATATATTTCCTGCAGCTTTTATTTACACTCTGAATCACACTCTCTCTCTCACACACACACACACACACAGACACACAGACACACACACACACACACACACACACACACACACTCACACTATTTGTAGGTATATTGTCAGGCCGTCATGTTGGATTTACCAGGAACACACTCAGTCAAGCTCTTCTAAAAATACGAGCAGGGAATAATTTCTAAATATTGATCCCTTCCATGTAATTTAAAATTTATTACAGGGTTGATCTTCAATCCAAATATTGACTCCTTGCCAGCAGTAAGCTTCTGCAATTACTTCAGGGACAGCCTTCAGTCCAATTAGAGTGCAGCCATGGCAAAGTGGAGTCCGGATCTCAGCAGTGTGACAAAATATGCAGTAGAATTGACTTGTCAGGAAGTAGATTTCACTGACAACATTTCAATGGCAACAATGAAAACATTTACAAAACACAAAGATTTCAATGGAGGATTGCGCTAGTGCAATATTGATTTGAATCACTTCAGCAGGAGGCCGTTTGCACTAATTATATATGAATATTATCGCTTCATATCTTCTTCTTTCAATAAATCAGGCAAAATAACAGCATTTACAATGCAGAGTGACTGGAAAGATGGAGCCAGAGCTGAACCCATAACAATCTAGGTTTATGATTTGTCCATTACCCACCAGGATATGAGTTTTAAAATGGCACTTCTGCTATATTAGTTTCAAGAGAGAATGTCATGAAATGTGAGTTTGAGATGGGTTTTTAATAATGCAGCCATTATTTAACAACAGCAGTCATTTATCTGTTAAAGTTCACTGGTGGACAGTAGAATTTTTTTAATTAAAAAAAAGCCACAGACAGGTGGCTGTAGATTATACAGTATCGTATATCAACCTAGCAAATAACACATTATGATTAAATGTATTATTTTGCTATTCAAAATAATGGCATTATAACAAACTTACTTAAAAGGTATAATATTACACTGCCACATGTTAATGTCTAAAACCGACTAGACTTATGTTATATATTTTGTTGAGTTGTGCACTTACATTATCCCACATTGTTTCCAACAATTTTCAAACTAAAAGAAGTCTGTAATTAGTTAACGTGTGTTTTATCTGGTCGCCTGTAATGGCATCGTATCCCCTTTTAGCATGCGATTTTAGTCATCGGACATCTGGCTCTTACGTTATTAGAGAAACTAACTTTAGTGGTGACTCGGCTCACAGTCCCTCCTTCAGAGAAACACAGTTTTCTTTTTTTCTTTTTTTACATGAAACTGCTTTATTCCTTTTTACTGGTTTTAATCACCAGCTCTGTTTGTTTTGGAGAGGACGAGGCCTCTGTGCATAATTCAGCCTCAGTAAAAACCTCCTGAACGATGAACACTGAAGTAATCCTAACCGGGAGAAGCTGACTGCAATGAGGTCAATGGTAGTGAACACAACAACTCCCATGATCCCACGCTACTTCACAAACACCACCAAGCACCTTCTTTTGTTGTTTTGATTGAAAGACCCCTACTTTAATTCATGAAAGTTTCATTGATTTCACCTGCTAAGACAGAAAATGTATCTGCATCTTTGTTAAAAAAAAAAAAAAGAGCACTGTCTTCTATTGCCTTATCATTGATTGATGTTCAATCCTAGACTCTTTTCATGAGCATATTATAACTACCCATTGACAATATAAAAATGTATGATACTTTTTGCAATGAAAAAAATGAAGAGTCAATCAGACTGTGTAAAATGCCAACAAGCTTCACCAATTTGATGATAGAACAGCCAGTATGAAGCTTGAGAGGTGAAAGCCAGGGCAAAGAAAAAAACATTTCTGCTGCTGCTGCTCGTAAAGCTTATGAGCCTTCGATTGTAACCGTGTCCTGAATTGTGATTTATCCTCCTAGATGAGCAAATCATAATTTTTATCAACTCAGACCTCCACTCATCTGGATTAAGACATCTGGGCCGTAAAAACGAATTGTTTCGAGAGATTTATTGACTGAATTGAAGTGAAACTGTAAAATAGGATTTTTTAAAAGTATGGGGATCATGCCCTTGGCCACAGAAATCCATCACAATGTGTCAGGTTACACAATGAGTTACCACTTAAATATTAATCTTACTTCAATGTCAATCAGTCTGAAATCGTTGTGGTTAAATCAAGACATGTCCAAAACTGTTTTAACATGAACCTAACCGTCTGACCTTCATGAAGGTAGAATTCGCTGTGGGACAGCTGTCTTAGATTGCATTAGACTACAAAGGTGTACCTAATAAACTGCTGACATAGTGTGTGCGCGATTTTTCCGTTAAAGGGTCAATCAGGCAGCACTGTGTTGTGCACATTAGACCAGAACAAAATGTGCCAATTTACCAAGTGTGCAGTCTAGACTCGCCATGCATTCTCCCTGTTTGAGACCCTGATGGAGAAGAAGCCACAGATGGTTCCATAGGAAAGCTCAGGGAAGCAGCTGTCTGGTTCACCAGGACATGTTTTCTCCAAGCCAGCCAGTTAGCCTTCATCCCAAAAGCCTTTTCTCTTAAACCCAGAAAACACTGGTTGCATTCGAATCGTCAAAAATATTATGTCCCATGTCTTTTTTCAAACCAGTTTTCCTTGACCTCGAAGGAAAATGTCATGAGGTCAAGGAAAGATGTGAAGGAGAATCGATCAGGACATAAGGAGGTTAAAACAACCGCTCTGCTCAGAGAATCCCACTGCATGTACAGTAGGCTACGAAAGTTTGTTGTTTAAAGCAACTTTATTCATATAACACATAGGAACATTTGTAGATTGACAATCCCAATGCTGTGCAATTTAAGTATTCCTGTCCAAAACAGAATCACACCTCCTAAGAACGATGTTTTCAATGTATCCATAGTGTACAACACAGAGACTGAATGGTGCTTCGCTTTAAAGTTGCTGCTGCAAGGAATTGTGGGTAAAGGATGGTATTGTAGCCCCTTTTCCACCAGCTCTTCATCATGGCTGCCATTTGGATACTTTCGGGTCAATTAACCTTTCTAAGCAAAAAAGACAATTTGACCGAAGCCACTGTTTGAAAATACTTCTGATGAAGCAGAAATATCAGCTTTGTCACACTTGTTAAAGTTTACTTTTGAGCGTGGGATGGGCTCATTGTTGCCCCTTGTTGTCATTGGGGTAAAAACACCCGCTATGAATGGTTCTCACTTGTGGGCAAGTACTGTACCAGTGGGAGTGGGTGTTTTTCTGCCTTCTAGCCTCGGGAGGGCAGTAATGTAGTGATACGTTCGAGATCATTTCTGGCTCAACACTGCCGAATGCCACGCCCTCAACCTTCAGGTCACTGTGTACACCAGATCTGCCCCCAATAGATTGAGATGTGTGAACCATCTGGAATATGTTATGGAAAAAGTGGACCTCATTGATGAACACCAACATTTGAGTGGCTGAGTAGCAAACTTGCAAATCTTTAAGTCCTTCTTGCCAATAATCACATATGGGGCTGGAATGCAAGCATCTCCCCACACCCAACGCCTCTGTAGGGAGAGCAATGTGGCAGATCTAAAGGCATATTCACTCACACCACTTACTTTATGACAACTTACTCAAAAGTTGCCAAATACTTCACACTGATTTCTCATAAACAACCATCTATGAAGCCGCGTGTCAGCGAGCCTGAGCAATCAACCAAGCCATTATGCACCATTGTCCAGCCAGGCCAGCTCTTGACCATCATTAGTGTCCAGCCACAGAAAATAAAACAGGCTTTTAATTGAATTAAGTGTGAGGATAGTAAGAATTAATTGTAAGTAATTACAGTTGTAAGTAAACGTAAGTGGTAAATGAGTGATTGTAGAAACAGTAAGTGGTCAAGAGTAAATGTTGACTGCTGTGAGGACAAAGCGCTTCAGTCCGTGTGAGTCACCGTAATAATTTTGTTGATATACACTCAGTGGCCACTTTATTAGGTACATCCGTACAATCTAATGCAATCCAATGAGACAGCTCTGCCATTAATTCTACCATGGCAAGATATATAATGTTGAGTTTTTGTGGACATTGTCGGGAAGGTGTATATTTAATTATATGGTTATTATTGAGGTTGTAGTATGTAGTGGTGTCGAAGTGGACTCCATTATATTGATAAAGGTGTTTCTACTGTCCTGCCTCCATGATTAATATAAATAGGGTGGACAAAAAAGTTAGAAACACCTTTATCAATATAATGGAGTCCAGTAGACCATCACTAACTATGAGTTTTTCCTTGCGCGCTGTGAGGGTCTCAGGACAGAGGGGGTCATATCCTGTACAGTCTGTAAAGCCCACTGAGACAAATGTATAATTTGTGATATTGGGCTATATAAATAAACTTGATTTGATCACTAACTATGACCTCAATGCTAAATATAAAATTGAATTACCCATCTATGACAGTGTCCAAACAAAAGAAAGACATAAAAATAACAAATATATACTATATATATATATATATATATATATAGTATAAAAAATTTGTAGATAAAATAGATATATATTTCGAAAGATATACTGTATATGAGCACACAAATGGTGGGAATTCAGTGACAATACATGTGTTTTGTTTAGCACTCATTGCATATTATGTGTTTTTAAATGCACGGAAGTGGTGCAGCACTGCTAAGATATAATTATCCTGTGGATGCTGTTCCAAATGCCCTCGCTAACCCAGGAAAAAAAAAAATCAAAGGATAATGCTGTTCACTAAGCACTTATTTATTTTGCTCGCTCGACTTGCATAATAGCACATGGTATCTTGCACATGTTGGTTGACTTGCTACATTGTATCGCAGCATACACAACTTGTTTGCACCCTGTTGTGTTCTGAACCCGGCTGGTTGTGTCGGCTTAGAGCTGTTCCTCACAGAGTTTCAGATTTTTCATTAGAACACAGCCAGACATTCTAGCATGCAATGCTGCAAAGCTCAGATGTGAATCTTAGCAGGGGGTGTGCTGAATATCCACAAGGGGACTGCCAAGCCTCTGTCAGGGCTTTTCAGAAATTCTGAAGGTAAAGTTCTGTAACATTGAAAACATTACACTACAAATATGTAAAGGCAGTTATTTGCAACATGTGTTTTAACCTAGTTTGAACCTGCAACATTAGTTTTGAATTTTTCATTTTGAAAATGAATGAATAGCCATGCACAATAGTTTCTAAATAGGCAGTACACACTAGGGGGGGGGGGGGGGCAGCAGACATTTTGTCATCGCAGAAAAAGAACAAGTGCAACTAATCCTGACTGCTATCAAGAGTGGACCGAACCATGGTCGGACAGCGGCGCTGATCCTGATGGAAGTGCTGTGTGTGTATTGTAACTTGCAACGTCGTTACCGATAACCCATGCAAGCGAGGCCCTGTACTCAGGATGTGAAGGTTGAGAGCAGAGGTCGGAATCGAAAAACAAATGAACAATGCTTAATGTTAGCAGCTGTGGCAACGAGCAATCGTTATTATATTTGAAAAGAGCAAACAATCGAAGTTATTTTTATTATGCTAGATGCTACAGAAACTGCAAAAGCTGATTTTAAACAACTGGCGTTTGACATATGATCCGTGACAGCAAGCGCACTTTTAAGCTGAAATAACGAGTGTATTCCTCGCTGTTTCCAAGAGAGGAATAACCTGGATGTATTTTAGCACAGGGGAGAAGGCTACCAACGTTGTATTAGGTAAGCATCAAAGTTTTGTTTTGACAACTTGTTATTTAACGCTAACTTTTAAATAACTGAACGGATGGTGGTTCAAGCCCACCCAAGGACATTTATGGGGATGGTGGTAGTCTAGTGGTCTAGTGGCTTTCAAATGGAACACTAGAAGTTTGTGAGTTCAATACCAGGCTGCCACCATTGTGCTCCTGAGCAAGGCACTTAACCCACTTAACTTACTCCAGGGGACTGTCCCTGTAGTTAGTTCACTGTAAGTCACTCTGGATAAGAGTGTCTGCTAAATGACCTGACTTGTAAAAAAAATAACAATTGAGGCTGGTTCTAAGCAATGCCCCACAAAATGATCATGGAAAATGACAAAACACAAAACAGTGCGCTTTATAGTTTACAATCCTGAAGAAGATCATATTATTGCATTGGTCTGTTTCCCAGGTTTATAAAGAGTAGAATGGTCTTGTTCGGTAGTACATTTCCAGTTCTTTTGTGGTTCGGGCACGAGTTTCGGACCTGTGAAGACCTCTAGCACACGGAGACCTCTTCCTTGTGGGCAGATTCATTCTTGGTACTAAACTCAGTTTTTATCATCATATATGTTAAATAAAGAAGCTAAGTTTTTGCTAATTGCAAAAAAAAAAAAAGTGCGTCATATATATCCATCTATCTTAAATCTAAACAGGAAAGACACCCTTTCCATGATTGCCAGGAGTGACCGGCAGTGGCCTGTGAACAGCAAATGTACATTTTTATTTTTATAGAAATGCTAAAATATGAAATTATTAGGACCTTTTCTTTTGGCTTTACAGTATTACTTCTGACCGAAGCTGCGCGGCATGTGAACCCTTAAATATGACTTGTTCAATAGAACAAAGCAGGATGCATTGAAAATAATGGAGTTGACAGAGCCCCCTGTATATTTCATTAAACAAAGCTTTTCCTTATATCCTGTCCCAGAGGAGCACTGAGTGAAGTGAGTGATGTGTGAAGTTCATCTGGTGAGCAGGAGTAGCTTCATTTCTTCCTTTAGGTTTCAGTTGACAGGGCTTTCAATAGACGGGTGGGATTGCACGGCGACAGTAGAAAGAGACAGCGGTACTTCAAGTGGAATCAGGGGTATCCTGTAGAAGTGTGTGTCTCACTGGCAACAATCAGTCTGCCAACACAGAATCCTCTGTGTGGGTTCAGTGAAGGCAGTCTCTGAACTCTGAGCACTTTAAATTGAAAAAAGAAGCCGTTTCCGTCTACCCTCTTCTTGTCCAGCCTCCCCCTTCTCTTTTACCCTCACACTTTTGTCTCCTCTAATTTGCAACGGAATCTGAGCAGCATACAAATATAGCTCCTGACAAAGCGTCATATTTTTCTTGTTTTCTCCGCTTTTGCACTTGTCACTTTCTTCAAGTGTAGTTTCCTCTTTTCATTCCACCCCTTTAATCTGCGTTGTTGCAGTGATAGCTTGTGCCGTGTTGCATCCATTTTTTCTGCTGCTCTCGTTCTCCTCCCGCTCCTCTCACTCTGTCTCCAGTCCTTAAACTAACAGTGCCACCCAGTGGTGAGGAAGAAAAGGAGAGGCACAAAATGAATCATCCGGATGATTTTAAAACATTCAAAGCAAAGGGTTGATAATTCATAGTATGTTCCAAGGGAATAGATTGGGTGTGACCTTAATATATTAGTGGTTTAATCTGATTTATACAGCAGTGCTATACATAGGCTGCAGTCATACTAGTGAACATATAGAGGATGACAGTCAGGAACTGCCTTGATTTTCTCTTCTTAAGAACAGTGGCAGCCACATGTTTCACCTACTTGAACAGAAGCACAATAATAGAAACAAAGCTGGGAGAGAGGCTTCAGTAAGAAAACACAAACCTTATTGTTTTACCTCTTCTAAAAGTGTACTACAATTATTGCCTTTCAGAGTTTACAATACAACACCCACAACTGTAACACTATGATTCATTTGGCGTTATGAACCCACAAATGATATTATAAATGTATAGAATTGGTGATAAAACAGAAAACAGGAGTCTCCACATTTCCAGTTAAACAAACTTTCACGTACCCTTGTGAAGTGATATATTTATCAAGTGCACTTGTTACAGATATTCTGTCAACAAAACGTATGCAATATTCTCCAAGGTGTCCGAGGGCAAAATGCGCTGCTGGCTCCCTATTGACTGTCGTTCCTCCCACTCTCTGGCCAACGTTTTTACAGATGCTTACATTTTGGGGGGTTGACATGGAATAAATCCTCTATCACAGTTGATGTGCTTTTATATCCAACGGCGTAGGTTTGGTTTCACACGTGGGGTGGACACAATGAAGTCAAACAAAACAAAACAAACACAGAGACCTGACACTTTGTAATAGATAATTGCCACTAAAAGTAAAAGTACCACTGGCAAGTGAAGGGAAAAAGCAGCTGTTTTCAGAGAAAAAGCTTTGACCTGCTCAGCAGCAAACAGCGGACAGACACAGTTAGAGACTAGCTGATGAATATAATGGAGCATTTAGCAGCTGAAGAGACAGATATTTCCCTCGTGAGTTGGTACAGACCAAAATAGCTAGAAGAGGCTTCAAATAAGTACGTGTTACGTATGTGACTTAGTACGTAACTAACATAGCTGCGTGTGTAAATTAAAACAACAACATGTTGACTTTTGGTTTCACACGGGACACAAACTCCAGAGATCTGGGTTAAAGTGCAGTGTTTGTTAGGGCAGGGTAATATATCGATTCTATATCAATATCATGACATGAAACTAGATATTGTCTTTTGTGTGTTTGTCCTCCTCCCTACATGGACTTTGTTGCTCTTCATACTACGATACCTGACTTCCTCCTTTGCTCCCGTCATAAGAACTATGGTGACTAAAGGACGCCATCTAACAACAAAAGTAAATATGGGTCGTAATAAGCTGCCTACACAGTCGACCTATACGGCCGTTTTTTTCGGTGAGGATGACTTGGCAACACCTCAGGTCAGGGCAGGAAACATCTGGACAAAGGTCATATCCCCTGAGCTATCATCTATTGCAGTAATGTATACCACGAGACATAAAAACACAAGACATTACCGGATTCACCTGGCAAAACATTTGTTTTAATTTCCACCCTTTTTCAAGGTGGAACATTTTAGAACTGGGACAGCCATGTTCTGTAACATCACTTGTCCAGAGGCTATTTGCCTGCTTAACTCCTAAACACAAGAAGTGCTTTTTGTCATCCACAGGAAGCAGTAAATGGTATGAATCATAATTGTTTTATGATGCTGCCAGCATCCCCACAGGAATGCAGGTTTGATATCATTTCATGCACAAAGTTTCTTACAGTTTGACATTAGTCATTTTATATCCTTAGCGTGGTCATGTAATGTCCTGACTCTGAGAAGTCCTGACACATTGGTTTCTTACAGCTTGGAATGAACTGTCGGCAGTTGGTTTTATACGTTGAATGACAGAGAAGTCATCCAAAATGTACAAGTTGTCTATGAACGCACAAAGAGCAAACTCATATCAACCCTCCATCAAGCTGCCTGTAAGAGAGCAAACAAGGCAAATTGTTGAAGCTCTGGAGTGTTATCGGGATTTGTGACTGCAACGTAATTATAGGATTTCAAATTGTAGTCCCTTACACTACTTAATTAAAAAGTAATCAAATTGCTGTGAAATATGTCTAAGTAATGTGGTACTGCCAAAAATTAGTTGTGAACAAGCACAATGATTAAACAGACTAGCTACCACTTTAGAAGGTATAACCCAAAGTGAGTACACCTGTAATATCCCTAATAACTCATTGCACAGATAAGTCATAAGTGTACAGAACTACGACAGGTAGTGGGCATTTGAATGCCTACTTCTTGCAATATTGCCATGGTTTGATTGTGACTGATAGAACTAACAGCCAGAGTTACGGAAATAGTCCGAGATGAAGTTTTTGCACCCTTAATGAAACAATTTATTCTCATATAAAAAACAAAATTAGTACTCTCTTTTAAACACATCATACCCGAACAATAATGTCCCAAAGAATGAATTTTTGGTAAAAAGTGAGAAGGATGTGGTTGATTCCACACTCCTGCAATGTAACAGTTTAGTGTGATATGTTACAGTCTGTCTCAGTCTCTCTTTATATTATTTTTTTTTTGATGTAGTCGTTCTTTGTCGTCAGGACACTTCCTGCTGGGATTTTAAGTGGGAGCAGCAAGTTAATGGTGAGAGGCCTTTGGTCTCAATCTACTATTTTTAAAAAGCCAGAAAATATTATGTATTCATTAGCATTTACATTTAGAGTGGAAACAAAGCAGACCCCAGTCACTTCATGTGACATTCTCGAACTTTTAATAGCTCTCTTTGTAACAATCAGCACCAATCAGTACAATCACGTAATGTTGTTTACTTGCCCTCTCTGATACATAGGAATATTACATTTATGACTAACCATTCTTGACAATAACTCAAAAAACAACAACACATGTCCAATGATGCCTTCACAATCTATTAACCAGCATGCAGGTGTCCTGCAGTGGACTTTTAACAGCAAATTGATTTAGCCTGTCTTTTTCAATCAGAGTAATCTAAACTCTTTTTCTAAAGAAAACGATTAAGACAAATGAGATTGCAATTAAGACAATTAGGACTAACGATTAGCACTAATGGATGAACAGTGCTACCACTGCAGCAGCTGCAGAGGAGGAGAGTGCAGGGAATACAATGCAACAGGAGGCCGTTCGGATGTGAGAAGTACAATAACTTCACTGGAGTTCATCTCATTTTATACACGTCACTGATGAGAACATACTGTACTGTACTGACACACGGTATAGCTGAAGGAAAACATTTGAAGAGGATGCCAATTGGCACATTTCTTGGCATTTGGCAGCTGTTTGGTTAACTGTGTGATGAATTTTGACACAGCACTGTGTTAAACTGGCCAAAACCCTAAATCCCTCCATGAAGTTCTTACTATAGTATTTACCTTGTTAATCTACTGTATGGACAATAGTTGTATCCAAATAGGAGCGGACAGGGTCCTGTTTTTCTGCTGCCAGTCTCAGATCTGAGTTTTAATATTTCCTTTATCCAAATGAGTCTTAGATGGTTCCCTATCAGCTTTGATCACAAAATCATCGTGCGAGAACATTTTGTGAGCGTGAACTGTAAATTGCATATGACATGTACAGTATTTACATGGAGCATCATGCCACTGCCAGTGTTAGTGGTCTTGGATGCGACTCGTGTGGGTGCCTTTTGGATCGGAACTAATTTCTTCGATAATTCATTTAAGCATTTCTGGTAAATTTGGGTTTTTAAATGTGTCATTATGAACCACTGAAGCCCTCTTGTCTCATGTATTTAGTGTCACTAATAACAGTATTCAAGTAGAAATGTATTTAAAAGCACCTAGTGAAAACAGGTTGTTCCAAAAGCACCTCACAGAAGAGCGTGTGTGTTTTTTCTATATGTATGAGTGTGGGTGGGTGTGTTTAAGAAAAGCCACCTTAGCACTGCAACAGCTAATAGGGAGGAGATTTTTTTTAAAGTGCATACTCTGACAGTTTGGCAGTCTAAAATGATTGTTCTGCTCCTAAGGGTGACATAGTGGACATGGATTCACACACCAAGATGTAGTCAGTGTGAGAGAGCTATCACATTGCAGTGAATGATGCCCGGTAATTTCTCATAAGAGATGTTTTCGAGGTTTGAAGGAGTGGCTGTGTGAACGTAAGTTGTTTGAGTCCCTGCAGTACATGAAACATACTGTTACAGTGCCCATGAGGAGGCCACTTAATCTCCAAATGCTCTAGTGGAGAGGCTCGGTGGGTGACTCAAGTCTGTAGATGTATGTAAGTGAATGTGCTTTTAAAAAGTAACCTTGAATACCTATCCAAAGGGTTTTAAAACTGGCCAATCAGTGGCCTTTGTTTGAAATAGAAACTGATGAAAGAAGTGTTTCCAACTACGAATCGAACAAAAATAGAAATGGATAAAAAGGAGGTTCTTTTCTGTCACAAACTGCATGTACAGCTCAAACTTACTTCAAAACCCCAGTGTTGAGATAAAAGTTTCCTTTCTGTAGCTTTGAAGACACTTTTGATCCTCCAAACAGTACTTTTCTTTTCGCGAGAACAGAAAAGTAGGTAGAAATTCACACCAATTCATTTAAACTTCACAAAGCAGTAAATACATACATACATATCTCTCTCTGTCAAACACACATACAGACAATGAGGCGCTCTTTTCTTCACTTTGTTTTTCTGTGAAGTGTGTTTCCGAGTCATTATTTTTTCTTTGAAACTACTTCAAGGCTTTCAATGTAATCAGCATCTTGTTTTCTCCTCAGCAGTCTTAAATGTGGGTGAACTAGAATGAACCCCACCTGCAACTACCAAAATACTTGAACAGTGCATTCCACTGTGGGCAGTTCATCAGGTACACCAGGTGAGGTTAAGATACAGCACTGCTGTCATACAGCTGTTGGGGTTACTTAAAATCGAAACAATTAACCCTATAACCACCTTCTCCCCCTACTAGTGTGGTATTAGTGTTGGTGCTGCAGTCGCAAAGAGAACTGGATTTCTCTTGATAACATGTTGAGAACATATTTTCTGTCCATAGATTTTCATATGAACAAATATATATTGTCCTACTTGTTCATATGAACATTGTTAGCAACATGTCTACCGAGAACAGCCTTGCAGTGTTTTATGCAAACATTAAATGTGGTTAAGAGGGTTAAAGGGCCTGTCTCGTATACAGTAGATCCTGTGTTCAAATTGCGACAGTGCCTGGTTGTGACACAGATCATCTCTTAAATTAAGTCTGTCATGATTCTCACTGTCACCTCTATATTTTGTTCGGCTCAGTTTAGGCAGGAACTATTTAGTTTAGTTTAGAGAAAGATTGTGGTATGGTTAAAAGTTGTTTATCCAAGAGCCGTTGAGGAAACAGACAGCTCCCTGTGTTGAACTCTTCTCTTTTAACAGCGTGGATATAAATGCAGCTTTGATAAGAGCGACAAAGAAACATACAATAGAGGAGCTGTGACATTGTGGTTAAAGTGCCTATCTCGTGAGCAGAAGGTCTTGGGTTCAAATACCAGCAGTGCCTCAGGCAGAAGAGCAGTTTGTAGACTTATAACTGTTGAAGAGTTTTCAAACGTTTCTCATTCCTCATCAGTGTGGAAATGAAGGGTGCGGTGCCTGTTCGGAATGGGCTGAATGCTTGGCCTGTTGTGTGGCTGCTTGCAGCTTTCTCGAGAACTGCTCATACTAAAAACTTTCTGCTCGACACTGCAAAACTTGGGCCCTGAGGAAATCAAATTCCATGACATACATGACACACCAAATTTGCAGCTACTCAGGAAAAAACACAGCCAAGTCTGGTTACAATCGCAGGCAGAAACTCTATTGAAAAACACATAGCGGATCTATTCATTTCCAAACAGGCATATGTATACCGTAAGTAGCTTGCTTTGAGTTGACCTCCAAAGTTATAAAGTACAGCATAGATTTAATTAGCGGAGGTATTTTGCCCCTGCTTGCATTTCCTATTTACTTTTCGAAGATGGGCTAGAAATGTATAGGTCAATCCGTTTATTTACCTGTTATTTAAAAGTGGTAGCTGCCCTATGCGGACCTGTCGTAGCTAAAGACATTATTTTTTTAAAGTTTGAATTTCAATTGTGCTCTGAAATTTTATGTAATTATTTTGGATACAGAGACATACAACAACTGATGATTTGTCAAAGTCATCATTTTACGTTTGCTCCTCCTTTTTCAAACATTTAGCTATTATCATGACACCTAGCTTGTTCATTTGCGTTAAGAAACTTGGTTATTTGAACAATAAACGTCCCTGGGTGGGTGCTGTGGCTTAGTGGTAAAAGTGCTTTTCTTGTAAAGCAGGTGATCCTGAGTTTAAATCCTAGCAGTGCCTGATTGTATAAGAAGACTGTCATGTTTATCCCTCTCACCTCTATTTAGGTTTAGTTCATTCTAGGGAGGAAAACAACTTTGATTGCGTACCAATAACAATACAACCATACTATTAAGTATGTCCCAATACATAGTATGTCAAATAAAGTATGCCCAAAAAAAACAGGATTTTCTACGCATTTTGCAGTGTGCAAGCCAGCATGCTTTTCTGGCTATTCTCACACGCAAGCCTTTGCACAGTGGATATACTGTATAAGCAAGAGGGTCAAAGTTCAAGGCGCAAAGTTATGATTGAAGTATTATGTCCCAATTGTATCCATACTGCATGCAACAGTACATGGTATGTAAGGGCAGCTGCAGTACCTATTAAAAGTAAAAAGAAAATGTTTGCGATTTGGAACGTAGCCTTTGTTAAGTTTAGAGAAAGATGGTGGCTGTGGTAAAAAGACTGTTGGAACGAGGCAACAGACAGATGGATATGAATGCAGCTTTTGATATGAGAGAAGAAGGAGAAAACTTAGTGGTTACCTGCTTCGTAAAGTGGTCTAGTGGTCAATCTTCCAAATAGTAAATGGGACACCCAGGGTTCAAAGCCCAACAATGCCTGGTAGCTGAAGGATTGTGCTCCTAAGGTAGTCTGTCTTGTTTAATCTTTTCTGCATTCCGATTCCTTTTAAGACTAAATGTAGTCATGTCAATTTTATTCCTTTGGGTTTTGGGCATGTCACACCATGCTCAGTCCAAGTGCTGCTGCATGAGATTGAGACACTGGTCTCTTGTCAATTCGTCACGAGGGGCAACGAGGGTGTCCGATTGACTGAAGGAGGGGTTGAGGGCTCTTGATTACCTTCCTCTGCCTCACTCTCCATATCACTTGCCTGTTCACAAAACCCTATATTGACAGATGAGACCTACAATCAAGATGTTTTTTTTAAATGTATTATGCCCCATATACATCAAGTTGCATCCCATATTTGGTAAATGATAAATGAGCTGCATTTATATAGCAACTTTCTAATTCTCCACCCACTCAAAGCACTCAACATTTACCCATTCACACAAAGATTCATACACTGATATGAATCTAAAGCTCATTCACACACTCACACTGTGTGAATGAGCTTTACTTCAGGTGCAATTTAGGGTTCAGTATCTTTCCCAAGGGCACTTTGACATGCGGATGGGAGGAGCCAGGGAACAATTAGAAAAAATAGTGGCACGTAAGGCAGGTGGGACACAAAGACTTTTGACATGTTTTATACACCCAGCCCAAAGACCACTAAGACTTTAAATGCATTCTCCACATAAAAAATATCACCTCATAAAACTTGGTGTTTGAATGCATGAAATTCGACGTTGATGTAGGTTTACACAAAGGGCAATCAACCATGTATGGGTTAGCATTAGAACTTGGCTAACTATGTGTAAATAGTTCCCCTGAATAACAGTGTAAATAAGTATTTTGACTGTAAACCAAATGTGTTTGTGTTTGTGTACGTGTGTGTGTGTGTGTGTGTGTGTGTGTGTAGCTATGTCTCTGCATGTGCAATAGCCTGTGTAATGAGTCCCATCATCCCCTGAATGTTTATTGAATGTGCTCCAAGTGACCGTTGGTATTGAAAAGAAAATGAGAGCATCATAAATGTCGGGCAGAAGAAAGTATAATGCAGGTTGTTTTTAAAAACTAATATACTAGTTTATGTGTGTTTCTCAATGTCAATTGTGAAGCATCAATCTAGGAGACATGTAGTAAAAAAAATTAAAATGTTATGATAGTTATTTCTGAATTGTAATGGTTCCAAATGACCATCACCTCACTGTTTGCATGTGTTGCTAATACGTAATGGATGGTACTAGCCTGCCACTGCTTCTACCGACCATTATCCCAATTACCACTGCACTTTACGCCACCATTACAGTCATTGTAATTATTACATAGTGGGCTAAGATGAGAATTTTATAGTTCCCTTCCTGTCCCATTACCATTAGAGTGTCAAGGCTAATTTCTGAAGGCTCGTCCCATCATGAATCTATCCTGCATCCATCTGCTTTTTTACTGCAGTCTAACACTGATGACTACAAAGAAAAAGAAAGTTTGATTCCCTACATTGTTGTCAAAAAAGTGTTGAGGCAGGAGATACTAATTTTGTTCATTAAAATGTCTGTCTGTTTATCTGGCAAATGCTCCACTATGTCCACCAGCTCCTGCACAGTAGGTTTATCAGGACTTACTGTCACAACCTCAGACACAGGGTAGGAAGACTCAAATGCACGACACCAGAAACAGATGTAGAGTGTAAAGCAAAATACTTTACTGGTACAACGATAGTACAAACTCAAAAACTCACAACGAGGATTTACAACAAATCTCAGGATAAGGCTGGTACACAGATTCATGACACAAGGACATAACAAGACAAACTGACACAAGACGAGCAGAGACGGGACTGTTTAACAGGAGGTGAGTGGGCACAGGTGGAAACAATCAGGGGCGGGGCAGACGCTGATGAGGAGCGGGAAAACACACAAGGAAGTAAAGGGATCTGGAATGGGTGACAAAAGGTAAGTACAAAATAAAACAGGAGGTGCAAAGACAGACAGTGACTGACAAGACTGGACGTAAGACACGGGGACTTGACAAATGATTAACATGCTAACAAATTTTACGAAACATGACACTTGTTTTTTTTTTTCTTATGAAAACAGCTGCCTGCTGCATCTGTAAATGAGGTTGATTAGAGCAGGGAGACTTGATCAAAACAATTACAATAAACTAAAAGACACTAAAATTCTCTGTAGAGCTGAGGGGACCTGCAGAGTCTGGGAAAAGTAGTCGATTCATCTCTACGTGCGATTTCTTCCTTGATCTTTGTCCAACCATTCTCAGACTCCTAGTCAATGACCTTTGACCCCCTTCTCAGACAATGCTGTTACCTAGTTTTGGTCGGATGTTGCTGGCCAAACCCAATGCTAAACTCTTCTGCACAAAAATGTCCTTGAGCAGAAAGCTGCTGTAATCCTGAGGCCATAGCATGCTTTTTATTCAAAGTGAGTACAACTAATTCCCCGTGTAAAGGATTTGAGATAACGTGTGTGCCTGTAATTCATATTCTTGGCGTGTACAAGGATTATGAGTCACGCTATCATTTAAAATAGCTGAGGGGGCATACGGATCTTCACATCACTTGCCAGCCTCCGCACATACACACACTCAGAGTGGAGAGATAACATGGTGTATGACAAGTATAGTAGTGGAGAGCGAGGCGTGCCTTAACTTTTATTATGCTAGGAAAAGGCCTGTCACATTAAATGACAACATAATGAGGAGAGATGGAGAGAGGGGAGTGGCAGGGAAACAAGATTGGTGACTGAATTACACTGTAACTGAGGAAACAAGAAGTTGGGTTGAGTAAGGGCGGAGAGAGACAGAGATGGAGGTGGAGGGGAAGGGAGGAATGAGCGATCCATTTCACAACAACGTTTTAAAATAATCAAAACACTGCAGTGTCAAACACAGAGTGAAAACCCCGGCGCACAGTGCAACATTTTGATCATAAAACATCAATTAGATGTGCCTTCTTTGAAATCAACATTGTGGTTTGTGATAAACATTTCTCAGTCTTTACTTTATAAAAGCTGAAGTGAACACAATTTTTCTCATCAGAAACTCATCTTTGTTCAACAGCCGTCAAACAGTGATCCATCACCCGGCCTGAGTATGAAGAGCTTAGCAACCATAACTAGGCACTGGCAGGCCTGTCAAGCTTTGATGTAAAGGCTAACTAGCTCTACCATGCAACACACAAACAGTGCTGCTCCTTTATTTCTATGTATTGCTGTTAGTGAATACAGGCAACAGAGGGAAAAGGAATCAAATGTAGGCAAACACACACAAGACAAGCAGGTACACACGACCATTCACAGTGTTTTTAAGTTTATTAAATCGGCTGAAAACGACAGCATATTGCTGCAGTTTCACCATACAGACCTCTACGCACATTAGACTTCCTGGTTATAACACGATAATCTGCTTTATTAAGGAGATGTCCGGTTACCTGGGCACATCATAGCCTTTCCAACTTTTTTTTACCAAAAGTAGCGGCTCATGTTTTATCCTTACAACACATTAACATTCATTACTAAACTGTGTGACTATGTACAAGGTCATATTCTTGCTAAAGTAGTATCTGTCCGATATAATCAAATAAACAATTTCACAATTCCTTTATTTTTAATTTCTATCAATATTATAGTAACTACCTGATACAAAATCATGCTCCATCTCTCTTTGGGTGCAGTTGTGTAATGTAATGCTCATGTTGTGACGCTCTGAACCATCCAGATCTGAGGTAAAGCTTTCTGTTGGCTCCGCTGTTGTTATCACGTTTCAACTGTAATGGGCACCACTGTTTCAGAATGTTTAAGAATAGTTCATATTTACCACACGTGCTGAGCTATATTCACCTTCAACCAAGTGTTGTGCAGTCACACTGCCGCATGCATGAACCAACATAGAAGGTGCGCATGGAGACGCCCACATTAGTTTGTGCACGCCTTGACCCAGCGTTTGCCGTTTATAATTCTAATTTCTACTGAAGTTGCAACATTTGTGCCTCCAAAGGCATCAAATTGATTTGATATTGGAATATAATTAATTGTGAAATATATTTCCACATAATTTTTTTCCAACCCTCTCTCTTTTACCTAAACTAAGTTTTATGAACCCTCTGAAACGAGGGGTTAGTGAAAAGTGGTATGTGTCAAACAGAATGGGCATTTTTTATCTTATGGTCATTCAAAAAGATGAAAATTGATTTGAAGAAACATAACTGATGCACAGACATGTCAATCATGGTGGGGGGGGTTTCCAAATGGTACACCACCACCAGAGATGTACTGGAGCCAACATACACCTCGAAATGGAGCATGGCTTGATGGTGGAGTAATTGAGCTGGTGGCGTTTGAACTTCACGAGAAGTACACATCTCCCTCGCCGTCCTGCAACAGCACAGCACCGGCTCCAGAAGCACTAGCATCAAGATCACCTGGGAGTTGCGGTACCTGGAGGAAGACAGAGACACACACACACACCACAGCAGGTAACAATGGCATTATTTGTGCTTTCTTGAATAACGTATTCAGATGCATCCATAGTATCTGCATCACAAGTTTTTTGAAGTTAATGGTTAAAGAGAATGCAAAAAAGGGATTGCTGGTTGCTGTCTTTAAAAACTCAAACACACAGGACAAACACTAAGCACAGATGGACATCCTCTTTGTTGCTTCTTGCATCAAAATATTTGCTGTGCAGCAACCTTTGATATCAAAGATTCCAAACAGCACATGAATGCAGCACCGCAACAATGAATGCTAACCAGGCTTAGAGTATGCCAAGATAAACAATCGAACACTAAAATAACACTGGGGTTATTTATTACTACGCCAAGGAGGTTTTTCGGGTTCGTCTCTCTGTCTGTCTGTCTGTCTGTCTGCAGGCTAACGGAAAAACTAATGGCCGGATTTTCCTGAAGCTTGGTGGTCCACGGTTCCAGCTTTCTCTTTCCGGTCATCGTTTTTCTCTTTCTTTTAAAAAAATCGTTTCTATGTCTGTCTTTCAAGCTCCTCCACGTGTGCCTGTGTCTCTGCATGTATGGGAGATCCCGTCAGGTGAGAACAATTTTCCAATCAGGATAGCAGTTTGATTCATTTGCCAACTGTCTGAGTGAAGAGGAGAACCCCTGTTCACACGCAGCAAACATCATGGCCTCATTAGTTCTGAGAAGGAGGTTTAGATGACACTTGAAAGAAAGGTGTAAAGGTCATTCCATTAAAAATGATGACTGACTTTGGATCATCATTTAGCATTCATGTGGGCAGCCTACCTGCTGCTTACACCTACAATGCACTGCACATTGTACATGATTAGAGGGCTGATCTTTTAACAGACGCTGACATGAAACAATGGATCACTTTGAGCTGATGTCATTGAGTGAAACTCTTTTCCTCCCACTCCTCAGAAGCTAGCCGCGACTCTACATCAGCTCCTGACAACTTAAGTTCCACCCTTTGCCTTGCCAGAAATTGAAATTGACTCAAAGTACACTGAAAGCCCTCCAGAGATTTCTTTTCTCTCTGCTGTCCAAGTTATTTATTGTGACAGAGATGTTGGTGCTTGTCTGCCTTCTAAGAGGACATTGTGAATTAATGACTGGTGTCATAAACGTGCCACACAAAGTCATAGACTGTTGTTGTTGTTTTTGGCTGCACTTCATAACTTGATGATAAAAACCTTGTAAGAGGAGAAGTTGGTGACAAAATGTGAATTGAAGGGTGAGGATGGTGGCCAGAACGGCAAACCCCACATATTAGGGCATTTGCCTTATTTATTGAAATTATTCTTGTTCTTTCACAGCTGTGCCCCATTTACATTTAGTCCCGCCATGCATCTTGGACAGATGGAAAACTGTCGGATCCCTGAAAAAGCTAAGTGTAAATGCATCTAAGAAGCATTCAAACAGATTGAAGTCAGATTGGAGGAGGTTTGACACATTCTACCCTGATATTAAAAGGTGTAAATGCATCCGTCTCTCAACACACATACGTAATCTTTAATCCATAATATAACTAGGTCAGAAACCACTCACTGTCTAATACCTCCAAGGTCTGTCTCCCCTGTCCTTGTGATAACGGAAACTGAATTCTAACTGAAACGGCCGACAATATTTCGATGGGATCACACCAGCCGCAACGTCAAATCGGGACAGGGACTTAAAGTGGGGGACCAGTGGCCCCTCCCCTAACCCTAACCATAACCCTAACCCTTGCTCAGACCACATGAATCTTTGACCTCAACCTTCATTTTGATGGGAGGATAGACACAACCTCATAGGAATCCTAGAAATTAGCGTGTATGCACAGTTGGTAAATGTTACTTCTGTGAGAATACCTAAAGCAGATACATATACATGTTTTTTTTTAATGTGTTTCAGTAGTCTAAATTCACATACATACATATACATTTTCAAGGGCAGGTTTAATGTACTGTGCAGTAAGATACATTGATAAAAAAAAATCACAAATACCAAGAAAGAGACCGAGGGAGCTGA
>CALSCE010010666.1:3941146-3962533 GCA_943593645.1 Bovichtus variegatus
GTCTTGCAAGTTTTGAAAACTCATTCCACTTTTCTCATTTTTCCAATTACCCAGGTTTCTACCTGTATATCAATATCAGGAGCAGCTGGGTGGGGTTATATTGGAAAAAGAGACGTCTTGTTCATTCTGCTCACATAGGCAATGCTACATTAATATTAATGGCAATGTGATAATTTTCTCAAACTCTAAAAGAGTACCCTTGCCCCAAATATATAAATAAAGTTCAATCGTATCTTATCTGATTTAAAATCACGATCAGAACTTAAAGTTTTCACTACACAAGTGTGACAACGGCTTAAACAGCTACAGACGTGAAGTAGGTTTTCACATACAAGGAATTTGCTTTGGCGTATCAGTACATAACATAAACATAGTCAGAGAAATAAAAATAAAAAATAAAATCATGAAACAATAATATAGAAAAAAAGAAAAGAAAAGAAAAATACTATAAGAATGTGAAAACATACTATAAAAATATGGTAATAATATCTCGCTCCCTGTCCATCTCTCTCTGTCTTTTGTTTGGGGAGTTTTTCTTTACCAAAATGACAGAGGATGTCGTATGCTATACAAATTGTAAAGCCCCCAGAGGGGAATTTTTGATTTGTGATATTGGGTTGTACAAATAAAATTGATTTGTTTCCTTCAGGCTTGTGTGTGTGCGTGTGTGTGTGTGTGTGTGTGTGTGCGTGTGTATGTGGGTGTGTGTGTGTGCGTGCATTTGTGTGTTCTGATGATTAGAGGCTAAATGATGCTGTTTGTTGTTACTGTTGGTAGCTCGCCTGCTAGCTATAGTGCTAATGTGCCCAATGGACAGCAAAGACTTACCATCAGGAATAGTGGCCATTCAGCCACACGCACACACACACTTACACACACGTAATCAAAACATCTGACATAATCAGACAGGCAACACGGGATACACAAATTACATCCGAGACACAAGCGCGCACACACAAACTGTTATTGTGATGAAGTTTGGAGTGAGTCTAAGTTCTGAAAGTGCCTGAGGTAAAATAAATACGCAATTAAACTGATGGAGTGTCAGAAGCAGCATTTATCAAACTGAGAACCACACAGCAATCTTTCCCCAGTACGAATTTAACAGTGATGGGACAGCACTGCCACCAGCGCTGAAGGACACTTTTTGACAAGGTCACATCAGAGCTTCCATTGTAGACATCAGATTTATTTATTTAACATTTCATGTAAGAATTTATATTGAAGAAGGAAATAAGCACCGGTAGAAAATACTTTGCTGGGAATTTAGCTTTTCTCACTTTTATCGAGGTCCTTCATTTTATAGCTGCAGTTGGCAAAATTCAAATGGGAAACTACACTCAATCAAAAATGTCCCACCTACTGTAATTAAGATAACTATATTTGCTGAAATGAAAATCTGGATTAACTGTATGCCCACAAGAAATGGGAAAAGATTTAAAGAATTGTTCCCGTTCATTTCAACAGGGACCTCATTTAGCATGTGTTTTAATTGCTTTTTGGGTATGTGTGTGGATGTTGTGTTGTTCCTCTAGGTGTGTGGAGGAGAAATGTGCTCCCAGTGAAGTGGAGCTATAGAAAGGTCTGCAGTGAAGCAAATAAAAAAAGTGTGAATGAAACCAATTATCATGAAGGAAAAAAGAAAAAAAAGAATAAGAGCCAGGTTTAAAAAAATTCTTGACTGATCACACAGACTTGCAATAACAGACCACCTGGTGTTAGCGGAAAACAAGCAGTAGACACAACATTGACATATCATACACTTTTAGGTTGAAAAAAGAAGCAAACAATTGCCTACTAACACATCCAGTATTTAAGGAGCTAGCTTAGCATCATTAGCATTCATTTGGAGTCGTGTTTGTTTCCACCTGATTAATGTAAGTCGAAAAGTCACTTTTACCTCTGATTTGGTCTCCACCAGCTCCTGGGGGGAATATCTGGCTCTTTAGCTGCTAAATGTTCGTCAACTCTAAATGAAAAACTTCTGGCTGAAATGTTGTTGTTTTAGCTCCCAGATTATGGAACAGTCTCCCTCTGGAAGTCCGATCAGCAAACCTATTTAAACTTAATCGATGTTTTCTTGTCTCTCCACACCACCCCCATCCCCTGTATTGTACCTACATAGTAATTTGTAACCATGAAGCATTTTGTAATCCTGATTTATTAAAGTGCTACATGAGTAAAGTCGTACTTACTTAGTACTTACTTGAGACTCCCAGAGAAAGCTTTATTCTCTGAGATAACATCTTTTGCTTCTCTTGTCTCTTGGGCTCCTTAATGTATCACAGACCAACTGCTTTGTGCAGGTAATGGATTTCACATTACAGGATTTCTCCACATCAGAGTTCAATTGTTATATCTTACTGGCATTAGGAAGCAAAAGAGCAACCCGGGCAGAATCATCAAGTTACACTATTTTCCAGGCATCAAGATCGGTAAGGAATGGTGCTGTAAGAAGCAGGATGATGGATATTGTAATTTATTATTATTCCCATTAAGTGTGGGACCAATACGACTGCAGTATTAAGATAAGATAAGATAGAACTTTATTTATTCCGACGGAAATTGTTGTGCAACAGTTGCAATACACAGTAGGAGACAGTATAACAATTCTAAAATGTACAAATAGTGCAATGAATTTTTACAATATATATATATATATATATATATATAAAAAAAAGATGTAAACATAAAACATATTCCAACACATCATGACGCTACAGATGGGGGACAAGTGCAAGGAAAAAAACACAACATAACGTGTCCCTGTAAGGTGTTGGTTGGTGGAATTAACAACATGTTGTTTTGCATTTGTGAATCTTATCTCATTAAAAAAGCCTAAGATATTTGTGTTTACCTGCATTTCTTGTGAAGATTAAATCACTGCACATCACCATCAATTTTGTTATGTTACTCTGCTCTTTTTGTCCTGTTGTGACAGGTAATAATAGTTTTATTGACATTTTAATTTGACCTATGAAGTTCACGAAGCGACATCCCCAGCTTACCTGTCCACTGTGTATCACTTCATGCGTGGAGCTTTTTTGCCGCCATTTCTTTACGTAAATTCTGTTGTTTTGTACATATAAGAGGTCCAGATGTTATGTTCATTATGCCTGCAGGTATTATGAGTAGTTTTTATGGAAAAGTTTATTGTGATTACCATGTGGCACATTATTTATTTATTTGTCACTATTTAATTGTGTTACGTACGATAACCAGAGTCAATGCTTTGTTTTCATCCACGAATCAGAAGGTCTGCGGTCCGATCCCCGGCCCCTGCAGTCAACATGTCGAAGTGTTCTAAGGCAAGATACTGAACCCCAAATTGCTCCTGATTGTATAGCCGACAGTGTGTGAGTGTGTGTGAGTGTGTGTCACTCCTAATGAGCAGGTGGCACCTTGTATAGAAGCCTCTGCCTCTGTATAAAAGTGTGTGTGAATGGATGAATGCTGACTTGTATGTACAGTATATATATATATATATATATAATTAAAAGCCCTCAGCCATGTACAATCACTGGTTTTGTTGTATTATATAAAAAAATTCAGATTGTACTGTTTTGCTCTGACGAGTGGTCCAGATGTGCGGTGACCAAGCAGACAAAAATATGTGTTTTCTATTGTCTTCCTGCGGAGAGCAAAATAAATGTTGAAAAGCAGGTCCCTGTTTCATCTATGCTCAACCAGTTATAAAAGATTCTCCAAGTGTGTGGACCTCTACTAGAAGGATGAACAGCATTCTTCTCCCATAGGTGTTTAGTTATGTTGAGATCTGGTGACTGTGAAGGCCATAGCACACGATGTACATCATTTAAACACTCAGCAAACCATTCTGTGATTAAGGTTTTCCTTTAATCTGTCACCTTGTCTGTAATACTATTTTCCCCCAGATTGCGTTTATTTTTTGTGAAACCAAAAGTCACTGTGCAACTATTTTAACTTTAGGTAACGTACTGTACTTAACTTACGCGGCGTAATTTTAACCCGTAATTTGAACTCGTTTTTTACTAAACAAAACCAAGTAGTTTTGTTTCAATTCACAATCTTAACCACGTGTTTGAAAAAAACAACCTTGAATTTAAAAATGCAGTTTCGTCGTATGGGAACGTCCTTTTTAGGAGCCAGCGTAGGCAGGACAGAGGCCGGACACATTCTTTGAGGATTTCTGTGAGCTGGCAAGAGAGATCGCAGATAACTCTGTCATGAATGTGGCTAAATGTTAAAATACAATGTACACTTTTAAGTGACAGCAACAACAGAACACAATATGATATGCTGGTGAAATACCAGGGGCTCAAAAATGTACTTAAAACTGAGCTCAAGAAAAACACTACCCACAGGGGTGAGAGGGAATGTGTTTTATTTAGTGCAGCCTAGAGCCGTAATAAGACGTCTCAAGGCTGGTCACTGCAGTGAAAGAGATGTGAAAATGTTTGCATCTAACTTTGGTGTTCCTCAGTCCAAATGGAATTGTTGGGGTGTATGAAGGCGGGGTGGAGGTGTGAGGGCAGCTGTCTTGACGTGAAGGTGTCTCGTCTGGTTTTCCTGTTGCTGGTTTCATCTCTGTTGCTGTCTGTTCCTCCTCCGTCTGCTTTATCTGTATTGGTGTCTCTGCAGTTTCTCTCTGTGGCTGTTTCTTCCCTGTCTGTTCCCTGTCTCTGTGTGTCTGCCTCTGTGAAGTGAACTTTCACTAATGTTTGCAACTTTCTCGCCTGGGCTGCTGCAAATTGAGCTGATTGCAGCTGTACAGCTCCTTTTCCATGTGTTACATTTGCATGACATCTTGACAATTCCCTTTTTAAAACTTCGTTTTTGCTCTGCACCGCCTTACCTTAGTAAAGAGACTTAGTAAAGAGACACATTTGTGAGTCAAGTTTGTTGGTCATTGTTCATGCTCTTGGCCACAGCACAGGACACATACATTTTAAGCAACTACTACTGTGTTCTGAGACAAATGTTCACTTACTAATTTTAAAAAGCATCAGATATCTCTCTTTGTGAAGAGATACTTACTTGGTCTCCTCTCAACGTTCCAAAACCAAATGAAAATGGATTTATACCCCGCGTTGGTGCAACAGAATAATCTTATGAGAATAAAATTGATGTTGCGTTGCACTACACTATATGTAAAAGGTTCATGGCTGAGACCCAAACACATCTGTATGATAGAATAGGAAATACATGTAAATGAAACAGATCATGAACCTATGTAGAAACAGCAATGCTTTGTGCTAAATGGTAACATCATCACGCTAAAATGCTGACGAAGACAATGTTAACATAATGACGTTGAGAGAATGATTACTATGGTCAATATCTTACGCTGTCTTATAATTGAACTTGTACGCTCTATGTTTTGACATGGGAAGTCATGTATGCGATATTGCTTGGCAAGCAAATTTTTAAGTCATGAGAACAAAGCTGCTGGGAAACGGCATGTCGCAGTCTAGAAGTTACAAAGTCTAACAATTCAGCAAGCTAGTGAGCAGGTAACTTAATGCAGGAATTGAAAGGCATAGTGACAGAGAAAAAGATATGGCCGTTGGGAATATCAACGTTTTCCTCAGAAATATTATGAGATTACGAATAAAAACTCTAACTTTTTTCAAGTACAGAGAGCTAAAGTCCTGAAGTTACTTCAGGCTTAACCTCTGTTCCACTCGTTTCTGTAAATGTAATCTGTCCAATTGAGAGATTTTTTCATTGCCATTTCTTAAACAATGAAACATGTTCCTTTGGATCATTATCCATAAATGACCATCTACTACAGCTCCTGTTATTCACTTTTGAAACTTTCAGCTGCAGCGCAGGTACTTCGTATCATTATATTTTGGTTTCTTCCATATTGACGAAAGATATCGACCAACGGCCTCCTCTACTTTAATTTTAACAACTTTTGTATCTATAATCTGCAGCATTCAGTCCACTCTGTCTTGCTTTGTGTCCTTGATTCCCCTCTTTCTGTGGAGCTGTGACATTTAACCCATGATTGTATAGGATTTACAGACAATGGTGTTCATTAGAAGCCACTTAAGACAGAAATACTAAATAAGCGATTTTAGAGTTTTTTTTTAGCATTGGCTATGGAGTGACCCAATGGCATTCACAAATGTTAATTAGATTTTAAATGAGATTTTCCAATTTATACTTCAGGACTTCAGGTTTCCCTTTAGCTCTCTTATTTGGTCATAAACCAGTTTAAATGTATTGGGCAAAATGAAATGTTGACATGGTGGTGGCTATAAAGTGGATAGATGGGTCAGGGGATTACCAAAGTTATTATAATTTGTCTTGCGAGGAATATCTGTACCAAATACATCAAATTGTTGCTGAGACATTTCACTGAACCAAGTGTTCCACCCTGCTGATGGCGCTTAATGAAATGTCATTAGAGTTCATCCTCTGGGGACCATGAAAGTCTATGCCAAACTTCATCACAAGCCTTCGGACCAACCAACTAACATGGCTGTCCCATGGCTGTCTCAATGTGGCAAACACGCAAAGAGAAATCAGTTAAACTTTTTGAAGATATGAAGATTTTATATGAAGAATTTACATAGATAATGAAAGAAAAAAAAATTTTTATCATAATTTTATGTAGCTTCTTCAAAACTTCAGCATTTTCATTTCATAAATGCAGCTATGATCTTGCCTATCTACTCCCAAAATGTCCTTTTTTCCAACACATTAAAGTAGCTTTAGGCAAAATCATCTTAAGTATTCTGCTTATGTAACTTCTGTCTTTGCATGACAGTCTTCTATCACCTGTATTTTCTAAAGCCTTCTTCCTGTCCTCAGCAGGCTGAAACTTGATTTTAGGGGTGTTTCATCTGGTGATACCATATTCTATCTAAGCCTTCTGTTACACATAAGTTATATAAGTATATATATTAAACTTCGCTCTGTCATTTCCAATATCCTGAGGCCTGGATCTGCCCTTTCATCTAGGAACAATTCTTCTGTTTTGACAGATTGGAAAGAGCTGAAGGCTCAGACCTCCAGCTTAAATTAGTTTCCTCTGACATCCAAGACAAGTAGAGAAAGAGGAAGAGCAAATCCTAGTGAGGAAAAGAGGGAGGACAGAGAGAGAGAGGGAGAAAGACCATTTAAATGTTGCTCTCTGACATCTGCTTCTGGAGGGAAGAGAGAAAGAAAGAAAGAAAGAAAGAAAGAAGAGATATAGAAATTGATGAAGAGAATGTGAATGTGATGGATGAGGGCTAAAGCAATGAAGGGTTGGAGACAATAATAAAAAGAGAAAGAGAATTTTTTTTTTCTAAGGCAGAAGGAGAAAGATTGTAGTCTAACTTTAATTCTAACATAATAAAAAATAATTTAAAAAAAATTATAATCTTCATTGACAAAACTAAACAGAAATGTATACGTCATTTTCGCCTGGGCCACATTCAGTGCGTGATTCAGTGACGGCTGCCTTGCTGAATTGCTGTGTCTCACGGGTGTGGTGTCCACACAGGCGAGAGGGGTGTAAACATCTGTGTGAGACGTGGCAACGCAGAGTGTGATGACATGGTTGTTAAGGGGACGGGGGACAGTGACTGACTAACCAGCTAACCAGCCATTAGCAGGTACTTTTGCTTTATCTGTCTCCGCTGGAAAGACGAGGACTGTCCATTGCTCTGACAGCCCATCATTTCCGAAACCACAAGCCAAAAGCCCATTGCTCTGACAATACACAAGAAATAGAAGTGTATTGCTAATTATTATGCAGAATCGGACCTTCCCAGTTGTTTTTTACCTACTGGCGAAGGCATCACATACTCTGCCTCTGATTGGCTAGTACTCGTGGTTGGATTGGTTAGGTTTAGGCATGAGGAGTGAGATTGGTTAGGGCAGTGGTTCCCAAAGTGGGGGGCGCAGAGCTATTGCAGGGGGGGGGGCAAGGCAAGGCAAATGAATGAGGCATGCTTGAGCCCTGGTAGCATAACATGGACAAGTGTGTGACAGGGCTCCCAGCTAAACGCAAAGCAGAGGATGAATCTTCACCAAATGGGCCAGCTTCCCAAGCAAACGTCAAGACAAGGAAATATGATGAGGCATATGTCGCCTTCGGCTTCACCAGTACAACGGTGGGTAACGAGGAGAGACCAGTGTGTTGTGTGTCTGAAAATACTAGCTTGTGAGAGTTTGAAACCAAACACGTTAAGACGCCACTTGGAGAAAACACATCCGGAGCACAAAGGCAATTACAATGTTTAAAATAAATTCCAGTGGAGTTTGGAAGCTAAAGATGTCTATGTGTGTCTTAGTGGGGGTCTTAGTTGTTTTTATCTACAAAAGGGGGGCCCTGCAGAAAAGCTTTGGGAACCACTGGGTTAGGGTGAGGGTAAGAATATCAGGGTAAACCAATCAGTACATAGTCCTGCTGTCAAGTAAATGTTATGATGTTATTGAATATCTAGTGAAGCTGAATATAACAGTTATGTGTTGTGGTTAGCGCCATAGCAAAGGAATTCATGTCTTGGTTATGTCTATGAAAGCTACATTACCTCAGCTTTAATCGTTTTTTTGTGGGCAAAACCTCTTCACGAAAACGACCTGAAAACACCAGCATAGACAGTATGTTCCAGATTTAGCTGGATTAGTGTGCATTGTCTCAGGCAACATAGTAAAAACAGATACTCCGACTACATGAAAAGGTAAGATTCAGTTCCCTTAGCTCATCAACACAACACTGAATCATTTGCCTTTACTTAATCCTCTTCTTGGCTTCTTATTCAAGTTTCTCAATTGGCATATTCATGGACATGAGATACAATATACACATGCAACCACCAAAAAAGCAATGGAAACAATAAACTTCAAATAGCAATATTCAAAGGTTTTCCAGAAAATATATTTAACTTAGCATGTTCTTGCCCTCCATTAAGTATTTACAACACATGGAATAAGGGGATATAGTAAAAAGAGAGACAAATAGGAGTTTCGAAAAAGTGAAGGCCATTGCACAAGATAAATCGTCTTTTTTAAATACAGTTAACTCATATTCTGTAATGCTATTGAACTTTGAATTTGATTGAAGAAACTTGCTTTCCTATCACATTGTTAAAATGTAAACATATATAAATGTGTAGATTAAGAGAATAAATCCAGCATTGGATGTGAAATGTGTATATGATTTTGACAGGAGCGTTATAGTCTACATGGGCGTTATACTATCAATGGAGCACCAAACAGGAAGCAGCAAACCACGTAGACAGTAAACATGGAGGAGACTCTGGGGAGGCTCAAGATGGTGAAGTCTTAGTTGTGAGTTCAGTTGTGGTGGATAGATTGAAGAGCCTCTTGGACATGACCTCCCATTTGTACCACATAAGAGTTGAAAAGGAAAGAAATTGGGTGCAGCCCTCGACATAACCGGTGAGTATGCTATATGCTATAGCTAGCTAGCTAACCACTGTCCTGAACAGGGCTACTTGCAAGCTTATGTTAGCTAGGAATGTTTGCAATTAGCCTCCAAGCTAACCGTATGTTTCAGCTGAAGATTGCTAGCCTCAATCATATAAATGGTTAGCTCGACTTGTTCACATCCACTTTTTTTCTAAACAGTTCTTATTGTAAAGTTCCACTTGGTACAGGATGTCCAAAGGAATCAAGTACCAGTCTTGTACATAGTGACACTGCAAGAACCCCAGTCTTTGCACAATCATATAATCTGTGACTGAAAATGTTGTAATTTATGACACATTGTCTTAAGATGTGAGAGGGTGTCAGACCTTCGGCTTTGTAGAGCCTTTTTTGTTTGCGGTTTCAGTCAAGCCTTAGGTAGAATTAAATGTGACACATTTGCATGATTTGGAGAAAGTGAGTCACCAGATGGCTGCGCTCTAAACATAATAAATACACAAATGAAGTGGAAGTCTGCTGAATTTGCTGCCTTGTGATGGGATGCAAAATGTGCTGTATTAACCTTTCCTCATTCTTATGCATTGTACAAGCAGGATCCCAGTGCTGAGGTGGAGGGAGAGTGTTGCTTGCAGGTTGTATATTTTGTTTTGAGAGTTTGTTTGAATTTATTTATCGTGGTTTCTGTTTGCAGCCCGTCTATATCGGGGAGGAGGGGGGTGCAACAAACAGCCAATATCATGTTAACAGTGATGTAATCTTGAACCTAAGGCAATTAAAATAAGGCTCATAAAGGTTGTTAATTTTAATGAAAGCAATGTTTTTGAATTTGCATACACATTGTGTTGCTGTTTAAGTATGAACATACAATATCGGCAAGTGAAAAATGTGAGTTTAAAAGAAAAATTATTAAAAGATATTTTTGTTATGTCGTGTTCTTTTAATTTGAAATAGAGACGTGTAGAAATCAATTCCGGAAAACTTCTCTTCAGGTTAACAATATTTATTCGATGACGATATTGTACGCATTACAAAAGTACACAGCTGCGGTCCGTCCTATTTCACCGTTCCACAGACCACATTTAAGTAGATACTCTGGGAGCCATTGTTCAGGTTTACTTTAAATGTTTTTTTTTTTTGGAAGTAGGAGCTATCAAGGGCAATAGATGCCAATGTTCTGGTTTGTGGATGATAGTATAGAGTACAGACAATGAAACACCTGCAGTTTAAATTACCTGCAGAGAACCGGGCCACTGAAAAAGGCAAGCACTTGATAAATGTGTGTTTCCTGATCAGTGTCAGATTAATACTGTATGCCTTAACCTGATGTATATTTGAATATAAGGCTAAAAGCTTACCCGATGAGTATTACGAACCGCTCAGCTGTAAAACTCCCTTTATAATGGGAGAAAGCAGCCTGTCATAATATGAGAGGCGTATTATGGCAGGCTGTTAAGTGCATCACTCAAACAGCCGGTGTCTGTCAATCAGTGTCATTTCTCTAATTAAAAAAGTCATCATTACATGATGGCAATTACATTTTTTTCTGAAATATTTTAATATCTGTTTCATGCTGCATAATTTTGTATGTATTCTAAAATTTGAAACAAAGCAAACCAAAGCATTCAAATGTGTTTCAGCAATTATTAATTTTATTTACACCTGTGCATTTCCTTCTGTGACATGTAAAAATGTCTTCCATGAAAAAGGCCTATGCAAATACTCACGTTAAGTACAAGTGCATCATAATCATATTAAGTACAGTTCTTGAGTAAATCTTCTTGGTTACTTTCCACCACTGTTGGAGAGTAGAGGGGGTACATTGTTGCAACAGAGCTCTGTCGTGGAAGCAAACATTTGTAATTTCTGCTCGTAATCTGTACACCACTAGCAGCATTTACTGAGATCAGCACTACAAAAGTTTCCAATTTCATAGCACAAGAGATGCTTTTCAGTTGTATATCCTTTCGTGACATGTTGTTTTTTGGGAAAGAGTTTGTTCAGTGTAATACAGAAATGTTCTTTATTTTTACAATGAAAAAGTTTACCAAAGGTGCCAGTGGGTAAAATGCTCCCTCAGTCCCAAGCAGGAGGATCATGTCTATCTTTGACACTTGCACTTACTGGAGTATTCAATAACCAAGACCACGCTATTAGTATAGTAAGAAAGTAGTTTGGTGGGATGATGAGGGTTGAGGAGAGGGATGAAGGGAGGTTGAGGGGTCATTTTTGGTGCCGCCGCACCACAGGGTCAAATCCAAGATAGTGGATAGGTAGTTGTCCAGTTCCGCCCTGTGTTCGGGGAATATTGAACAGATGCTATTGCGATGCAGGGAGTAAGGGAAGGCCAATTCCACTGCTTTGAGCAACTTGGGCCATGTAGGTGAGGGGTGCCTGAGCTGGTCTTAACCATGGGGTGTAGAAAGCTCCATAGGACCAACAAAGGCACAAGTGGATGGCTGGAAGAGCTAAGCAAAGGTCGATACCTGCTAGGATAACAGGGATAGAACAGGATGAAGTTGGGAAGGTCCGAAAGAGGGAGTGACGAGGCTCGTAGCAGCTGTAGCTGTATGAACTACGTTGGTATTAGCTGCTGTGAGACCGAAAGGGCTATGTTAGCCGTGGCTAAAGGAAGGGGAGAAGAAAGAATGCTTGGATGATGGGATCTATGTGCAGGGGTTTGATGTGCAACCTGTGGACACAGGGATGAAAGAGAAGAGGACAGAACACGGATTTGGGAGGTGCGGGAATCCGGCCGATCAGATGTGCGTCGTTTGGAGGAGCGGCTTTATTCCGAAGGATGCTGATGGCGTCTGTGACCTCTGTTGGGATCTGGTTTGGGTGGTGTCTGACCGGAGCTTCTGGAATAGAAGTATTGGACAATGTTATGCCGAGGGATATGGATGGCAGAGCACAGCTGTGGTGGCTGGGTGGCTGGCCACATCGAAGTGGAGGTGACAGTGGACGGAGGAAATTCAGAGACCATGGATCGGTTGTCAAACAGATCACAATCCGAGGGGGTGAGATCCAGCTAGTAGTCCATGGTGAGCGAATTACAACTGTTAAATTGATAACATGAGTAATGTGTAGCTCTATGTTGGTCTGAAACCACGAATGAAACGGTTGTGAAAAACTGAGACAAATAAGAGAGAAGAGGGTTAGACGCACCTATGTAGGTCTGCGCAGGTGCTTGAATTAGTGAGGGAGGAAAGCGTGGTCTTGTTCCTGAACCTTAGTTACTATAACTCCATTTAGTATTGTCAGTGTGATGATTTTGGTTGCCTTTTAAGCTGATAAAGATATTTAATAATTAGAGAAATGTGTGTTATTCTTAGTTAAAATAATCATTTAAATTTTTTTAAGGGGGGGGGGTCATGCACCCACAACCCCTAGGGGGTTCACATCTTTGATACCCTCTTTCAAGCTTGATGAGTTTGCATGCCTGGTAAAAAGCTCAAATTCACAATAGCTGCGACCACGTACGTGAATGCATCCACACATGACCTCACAAACACTTGACAAAAACTGATGGTGAGATGGTGTCCATGGGCTTGAGGAGTTTGTTGATGGTGGAGAAATGTATTTTGGGGTTGTTGGAGCCGGATTGGATGATGGAGGAGTAGTGGGTCGAGCGAGCACTCTTGAGAGCGTTTTTGTATTGTTGTTGGTGGAGTTTGTAGGTATTCCGGTTAGCGAGTGTTTCCAGTTGACAGCCCTTAGCTTTGAGGAGACGGAGTTGGTCAGTGTACCAGGGGGGGGGGCGAGTGTGTGAAGGAGACGGGTTTGGTGGGGGCAATATTGTGAAGACACGAGGAGAGTACATCATTGTAAGTATTACCGTAATTTCCGGACTATAAGCCGCTACTTTTTTCCCACACTTTGAACCTCGCGGTTTATACAATGACGCGGCTAATTTATGGATTTTTCCCGCTTTCACAAGCTTCATGTCGCCAAAAAACTGAGCACCGTCACATAATGTGACGTAAATCGAGCGCGCTCAAACTTACCGTTCATTACGGTAATTAACTTTTTTACGAAATTTCTCGGTGTTTCATTCAGTGTACCAAATGAACCTCTAAAAACATTATGCCAACCTTCAATTGCATTATTAGTTCTTGGAATGTCTTCAGCAGCGGACATTATGAACAGCGGACATTATGAACAGCGGACATTTTAAACAGCAGACATTATGAATGGTCACGATTCTGATTACGGTCATTTTGTCACCCTCATCATGGCAAAGACACGGAGAAAGGCATATGATGCAGCTTTCAAGTTGAAGGCGTTTAAAGGCCTATTTATTTTTGTTCCAAGCCGTGTTTCGTTAAAGCCTGTGTAAAGTTCATTTGTTTCAATGTACCGGTAGGCACCTGCGGCTTATAGACATGTGCGGCTTATTTATGTACAAAATACATATTTTTTAAAAATTCAGTGGGTGCGGCTTACATTCAGATGCGCTGAATAGTCCGGAAATTACGGTAACCAGGTCAATGAGGGAGGCATTCGGAGTGAGGGCAACATCAGAGATGGTGGCAGGCAGGGTGGAGTTGAGGTTACGCATTGTTATGGTGCGTATCTGTTTAGCAGGGGGGGGGGTGTCTATGTCCAGGGTGATAGCCATGTGGTCAGAGATGATAAGGTCAGTACTAGTCAGGTTATTGACGGTGATGCAAGAGGCCAGGTCCAGTGTGTGTCCTTTTCTGTGGGTGGGGAAATCAATGTGTTGGGTGATGGTGAGTCTTGTATATCCAGGAGGTCCGTTATGGTTTTGCAGTCTGTGGAGTCAACATAGATGTTGAAGTCACCCAGCAGAAGAACAGATGGTGATATGGCGCAAAGTTGAGTTAGAAATTCAAATAAATCTTAAGCGAATGCAGGGTTTCGCTTGGGGGGACAATAAATAACAGCAGTGACCAGGGTTTAGGGACCAGACAGTTTAAAAGCAAGGTGTTCAAATGAGGATGAGGTGGGAATGGATATTGGAGTAGTGTTGATGTATTGTCGATCTAATGTCGCCATTCCACTGGCACGTCCGTCCTGGCATGTTTTGTCCATGTATGTGTATCCAACGGGTGAAGTCTGATTGAGAGAGCAGTATTCCACAGCATGGCAGGTGATCGGGACTGAGTGATGAATTTGTGCTTGATGTTTGACGGAACTGTTGATGCGCAGGATCAAGCGATGAAGCAGAGGAGGCTGAGAGGGTGAAGGCTGTCGAGTCAGCTGCTCGTGATAGGAGTATCTGGGTTAGTGGACCGCCAACAGCGGGGCGCTAACTAGCGGCGGCTAGCTTAGCAGTGGTATTGCTGTGCAATAGAAGGGACGATTCAGTTGACAACAGCTGATGGAGCAGATAGGAAAGGAAGCAGGAAGTGGAGGAAGGTGCCAACAGGTAGGTGAACACCAAGTATAATATTGGAACAACTAAGCCACAGGTCAGGTAAATTTACAACAAACACTGTTTTCAATAATCAGTTCCTAGAAATGTAACTTTAAAAAAAATAAAACCCCATAAAACCTCAATCACATCATCAAATCCACAGTCTATAAGGTAATGAGCTGGCCTTAAATATACTCCTACTAAAATTAGTTTTTAATTGCAACATTTTACTGATGTTTGATGCTGCTAGTATTATTACCTTTGTTGAAAAAACAAAGGAACAATGTTATTATACATGAAAAGGTTTTTTTTATGTAATAAGGCAAAACGCCAAAACATACACATAAATTTGTCTATTTCGGGAAAAACATTTTTGTCTTATATATCCCATAAATCATGTAAGTCTTTCTCCTAAATGACTGCAAGAGGAGGCTAATTAACATTTGAGAGACTGGCCCATCTGGTATCGTCACTAAAGGATGCAATACAGGAAAAGTGTCCCAAGGCACTCCATATGTTCCCATTGTCCAGTGTAGATACCTACAAGGCACTGAGCCAGTGAAAGCAGTGTTATTGTTCAATAAGTGGGGCCATTAAATTAAATTTAGATTTCATTAATATAATTTGTTTAATAGCTTTCATTTTATTATTAAACACCTGGGAAAAGGGAGTCCTTAATTAGAGAAACCATTTTCTATAGCTCTCCAGGGAATCCCAAATGAGTCATATTTTATGATGCCTGGGTTGGAAGTCCCAAGAGACAGAATACATTTGTGAGAAAGAGTCCTACAGGCTTTTTTTTAGTGGCGGATAAGGTTGATTTTATTTATTTTCTTAGGTTTTTGTGCCATATTACATAGCATAAATCTAGATGTGGAAACTCCAGCCTACACTCCAGATGTTTGGGCATATGTCTGGGTTTTACCAACCGAAAAGGTCTCTTGCCACTGATCTGCACAGTCCCACATATTTGAGAAAATGTATTCTGCTTAGCCGACCGTGACCTCTGAGCTGTTCTGCCACCAAACATTTCCACACCTTACATATTTGGATTTTACTCCTTAGTGACAGGCTAATAGGCTACCCTATTGGCAGGCAAAAGTAAATGACTAAATGACTAATTGGTTACAACTGACCACTAGTCACCCCAAGGATGTTGATAATCATATCCTTAATACTAATAATTCATTCATAATTATTCATTTCCTTGGGTCCAAGGAAACTATAAAATAATTCACAGTGTAGCACGTAAACATACTCTAGTGCCAAGTGAGATTTTCCGAACTGAAGTCGAGAGACAGACATCATGTTGATAACGTTAGCTAAATGTTTTCCGTCAGTAGCTTAAAGTTAATGGCTGTAGTGTAGCTAGTTAATTAACATTACTTACTTATTACTTATTATAGTTAAGGTATATTGTTTTGTGATGAAGCAAATACATTAATGGCAATACTGATGCTAACTAACTTTACAATGAAATGCTTTCAAACTACATTGATAGTGTGGCTTACCATAGCATATTTAGTTTATAATGTTAACGCTAGCTAACATCTTGTCTCATCAACTTTGCAGAACTTATGAAAACACATTGAATTTATTCACAAATGTATTTATTAATTTGAAAAGGGTAGCTGATCATGAATCTAAGAACAAATGGTATCACTGTATACTATGTACTGTAGTTATCAACCTTCAGGGAAGCTTGGCTCACCAGCAATATGAAGTTTAAGTGTGGTCAACCTTCTAAAGACCTGTCTGCTGATGCTATGGCATGGAGGGTCCCATTCTGTGGATGCATCCATTGTCTCCATGAAGAGGCCCACAGGCTTTTCAGCTGAAAAAAGGTTTGTTTAATTTTCCTCCATTAGCTGGCGGAGCAGATTGTGTGTGTGGACATTTTCGGATGGATTTACAAGTTTGCTGGTGAGTGCTGTCACTGATTCTGGGTATAGCTCTGTATAACGGCATTCCTCAAGCACAATGTCTGACAGGTGTTCCTTGAATACAGCCCGACCTGTGAGGTAGTACAGATCTTGCAGTTTTAGGAGAGGCAGAGGAGACTCTTTGGAGGTTTATTTGGAGACAGCTGGGAGGTGGAGGTGCCTAATCTCAAACAATGGCAAATGAGGTAATATACACTTAGCTTTACAGCAGCCAGGGCAGTCACCTCTTTATTTTTGCCATCAAAGTCAAAGCTGAAATCTAAAACTCTGATCAGGCTTACTCACAGCAGTGGCTTGAAGAGGAACCCTGACACTTTCATTGTGCAGGAATTCCTGCGCGTCCGTGTAGCGCTGCAAGGCATCCACTGGGCTGGCACTTTCCTCCTTGACAACACCCACGAAGGAGGACATTGTGAGGGGAAAAAAGACAAGTGGGGAATAAAAGGCACAACAATAGCATTTCAAAATATTGCTTTTGGAGGCCAGTAAGAAAACAGTGCTCCCACTAAGCGCTGCTAACCTGAATTGACGGACTAACATTGTGAGCCCACATACTGTATATGAGATAATCCCACTTCCTCTTCAAATAATAGTACAGAAGTAGGGAAAAAAACATAGAAAAAAGCCAAAGTTTTAACTTCTTAAACAACAATTTTGACTGTTTAAAATAGGATGCTACCTACATTAAACAACAATATCTAATAAAGTAATTACTAATTAACTAAGTAAAAACTAATTAAAGTGGCACTAAAATCAGCTAGACCTAAATGGCTTTGAAAAAATATTCCATAAGGCTTATCTCATTCATGGGCATACAGTATTTTTCAACGTCTGTCGGCAAAATTACACATCACATTTAGAATCCAATTTGTAACTTCAGTGCCAGCTTGAAGGGGGCTTTTAAGACTTAATTGCACAAGTGGTTGTATGGAAATGCTTTTCATGCTTCCATTAGTTCCTGCTTTGAATATGACAAGGAGTGCATGCCGAAGACATAGTACACACTTTTAAGAAGATAACTACTGCTTAGAGTGAAAGCTATCAGACATTTTGAAATTGGGATAATCTCTGGAAAATTGATACATGGAGAAAATATACTCATCCTTCATATGCTTAGGATTTCCCAGAAAGCATATGATGTTCTGGGGTTTATCTATATCTCTGAGATCTGTTATCTACAGAATAGGTTTTTAGCAAAACTCCAAAATGTTGGCAAATCTGTTGGAAAATATTTTCTCAATCATATGGGCATTTTGGACTTTCTGCAGGATCCTGGTTACAAATCGTTGCTATCCAGTAGAAAACCTTGTATATTTAAATTTGGTGATTAAAAAACACGAATTGGGTGTTTCTTTATGGGCTGAGAAAATCCTTTGACTCCTAAAGCTAAATAAACAATTTGAAAACCATTGTCATATCTGAAAAATGCAATTTCTCGCAAACCCGAGAACAGGGCTGTTTTACCTTTAATGGTGATGTTTTGGGGATAGGTGGTTTTCACAGGACAGAGACAATATGAATATATTTTCTTTATGTAGCATGACTAAGAATGTAATTAATACAAATCATGACTAAGAATGTAATTAAGACAAATCAGTGAGTTTCCTTTCTAATTCTCTTAAGACATGAAGGAACGCTTGTACTAAAGGCAAACACTTTTAATCCATTACAGTGTTAGTGAGTCTGGGGCGAATGAATATATGAGAGCATTAGGCTAATGTAGCTACATGATTAATTACAGGTGTACACAAACTCATCAGACAAATAAGATGCAGCTCACACACACCCGCACACACATAAATGGACACATTTACTAAGAATGAGCCGCACACTTAAAAAGACATGCAACCTCTGAAGTGTATGGACACAAACTCATAACGAATGGTGATGACCTATTCCATTTCTCAAGCCCACTAACACAAATTAATTATTTAAAAGAACACGGAAAAAATAACTCCTGATTGATAATTCTATTCTGTTGGCTGCCAAGGGTGCCTCCAAGTATTCATGATGCTCTCAGGGGCCTTCTTGTTATTGCATTGCTATATTTCAACATTTTGAAGCCATGTGATTTAAAATAACCAAAGACAAACAAACAAGTTGAAAAAGAAAGATAATGGTCAAAACTGCGGAGCAGAGGCCAAGATATCATTTGTTTTAGTCTGTATTATGGGTCAAGCTACAAAAACACTGGATCCTACATTTCCCATGATGCAACAGTATAGTATTTTATATTAGATCACTTTGCCATACTGCTCTAGTTTGTAACACATGCTTCCTGTTGAATATTTGAAGTCTTCAGCCTAAGTCCAGATACCCCTTATGACGTCATCAGGGTTATCTTTTTTTACTTTGGAAAGTTCCTCCAGAGCTGCAAAAGATATACAATTGTCTGCACATTCCATGTAGTATTCCTAGTGAGGAGTGACCTGAACATCGTGTGTCAAATCTGTGGAATGCTTCTTTAATTTTGTCTTAAAAAACACATTTGTGAAGACTATAGAGTCTTCACAGACTTAATCTTTTCCATTAATACTAACAATGGGCCTCAATCAATGTTATAACCTTTAGACTAGACTTAAACATTTTGTGAAAGTAATTATTCTCTGTGGTTTTGTAACTGTCATTCAAAAAAACACATGATAGTGTTCTCTGATGTGAAACTCCAATCAGCAGGATAAAATCATTTGTCAGTAACTCTGTGGTCAAGGTTTGGGTTTATGCACAAAAACGTGTTGGTTAGAGCTGGGAAAATATCATGGTTTGGGTAAAAATAACAACTTTACTAAGATTAAGGGAGATTTGTTCTCTGGGTTAAAATGATAACTATTTGGTTGAGGTTGGGAAATTACAGCGGTCATGGTTAAAATACAATTGTTGGTCCAAAATGGAAAGTGAACAGCAGTCTTCTCTGTCAAGGACAGACCTTCTGTTGGCCCAAAAGTGCTTGGGTTAAAGTACAGGCTCGCACAAAGTGAAGGTCCGTTTAATTCTCAGTGCTGGTGTTTCTTAGAAGTTCACGATCATTTGCTATTTTCTTTCGCTCTTGCACAGAGCTTCTTGTTATGGGCCATGAAGGAAGAAAACTGCGTAGATTCGGTTGGGAAGGTGGAAAGAAAGGCTGTTTAATGAAACCACGGGTCAAACTGGTGCAACAAAACATTTATTATTTACCTCCAGAAACGTATGTTGGACAGACAAAGCATCTTTGTGACTAAGTAGTTCCTCTGCTGGCTGTTCCTCCTTTGCTGCGTTCAGCACAATGTTTCTTGTCTGGCTTTCGAGTAAGGCATCAATGTAATAAACAAGTCCTGGGTGACTATATTTCTCTTTAAAAACTCTTTCATGATCCCTTTGAAGTTCTGCGGGTAAGGAGTTTTACATATTGATCCCATGAACCGAGAAAGCTGTCTGTCCAAATGAGGACTTCATTAGAACTAAACCTAGCTCAAAATATGCGAAACCTTCCCAGTTAAAAGATACGAAACATGTTGACAGGAACCATTTACTTCAAAGTGCTCATTGCTGTGACCTGACATCTTTTTAGGTTTGTTTTTCTGTATTTTATTTTTTTCCTTCATCTTTTTTTTCTTTCTTAGCCAGTGTGACTACATAGAGACATCACTCCTAAGACAAACAGAAATATTGTTCTGCTGTTTACACCAGATGAAACCGGACTGTGAAATGCATCACTCCATGTGTGGCGGAGGATTTCTTCAAGGAATGGGTTCCTAAATACCAGTTATGTCTAGAACGGGACATGTTCACGCTTTCATGAGATGGGTATAGACTGGCTTTGTAAATAGTCAATATGGTGTCATAGCAATCAGATCAAGAAGCAAAATGGACATTTACTAAAGTGTTATGTTTCACTGATTTCAACCCGAGTTAAAGGGATATGCTACAAAAAACGCTAAACTGCAAAGCTACATCTTAAAAAAGGAAAAAGTCCGAATTTAGCCATGCTCGTTAATACAGCTCTCTTTGCCCTGCAAGTTTTTTGTTTTGTTTAAAAAAAAACAAAAAACGATATATATATACTGTATATATATATATTTTTTTAGGTATGTTATTCTTTTTTACACATCAGTATTTTTTTTTCTTTTTTTGTGTACATATAATGTCTCTGATTAAAATGTTTTAGCTAGTCTTGGAGGAGCTTGTTTCAACTTCAACTAATATACTGTTAGTATATAACAGTATAAGGGTAGTCTAACATGTAACAATGTACATGTGACATGTCAAATGCTTAATCACTAATCATATATCTTTGTTAAATCCTAATCCAAAAAAGTAACGATAGCTGTGAAATAAATGTAATCAAGTATAAAGTACAATTTGTCCCTCTGATACAGTATGTACTAAAGTAGAAGTGTAAAGTGACGTAAAATAGATATGATATTAAGTACAAGTGCCTTAAACTAAATGTACTTTCCAGACCTACAATAGGAATCAGTGCATCGCTGTATGCAGAGCCTTCTCTTAAATGACCAGTATAGCACCTTCAATTATTTATAATGGAAGTGTTCTCTGATGACACGGCATACATAACCCGGATAGTAGAGCAGTAAAGCAATCTTTCCCTTCCTTCTAATTCACTTCACACACTCCATTCGTTCTGCGTACACTGAGAGAGGACAGATCAAAAAGAGTGTGTGTGTGTGTGTGTGTGTGTGTGTGTGTGTGTGTGTGTGTGTG